>OY735201.1:56344665-56437165 GCA_963457665.1 Thysanoteuthis rhombus
TGACAAAACAAAGGAAAAAGAGCCTACACAGCCTAACTGTTAATCTACCACTGGCATCGAAAGCTAGACAGAAAGAAAAGCCTACTCAGCTTAATGGTTAATCCAACATCGTAAGCTAGGGAAATAGAATATTTTGCTCCCACTTGGATTTGATCGTAAATCTACTGATGTCTAACAGAATTCCTTAGATCACTGAGCCACAAAAACAATACTGAAAATTGAAATGTATTCGCGAATAGAAAAAAATGAACTACGTATACTTTTTATTATATAATAATATTTTTCATAACAGAAATCCAATGTTTACAAAGAGAAATGCCAAGAACTCGGAAATGCGAGTTAACACGACATGATATCACAGAATCACTCTTTCATCTCTCTCTCTCTCTCTCTCTCTCTCTCTTTCTTATTCTTGTCCTAAATTCAGAAATCTTGAATTACATATTTGACATGGTGATAATAAAATCAACTTTCTTGAAGTTAAACAGTAATACACAATTATGATTCCGATAAATGCTTTCACAAATAATGGAATTTCAAGAAATGACGATAAAAATGAATGTGTGATATTTTAGTGGATTTTTTGCAATCATATATATAATCCTGGGGAAGGTTTATGTCCAATGACAGAAGTTAAACGACTGATGATGATATATTTATGGATACGTTATATTATATTCTATATTATAGTATATATATATCGAGAGAGAGAGAAAGATTCCATTACGATTCGTCTTCATTTTTTTTTTTTTTTGAAATATTGAGCATTATCACCATAAATAAGGCAGCCGTACTGTACTTTCGCGTTGAAAGAGACGAAAAAGACCAAGAATAAAAAAAGATGAGAATTTGGGCTGAAAGCAGTTATTTGGTCTTTACATCACCGGCGGGCTGTTTAGCACAATGGTAAGTGTATCGCTACGTTGAAGCGGCTACCTATCGGTGGCAGGTTCGATTACTGCAGCAACTCTGTTTTCTTCCATCGTTTACTATTTACAATGTCTCAATGGAATTATGTATTGATAGTGTAACGACGGCGGGTCATTTCAGTTGAGTTTTTGTATAATGTAACACATTTTTTTATTCATTCCGTCGGTCCAAAATGTCCATTCCTTAAATTCATATATATATAAAGTTTTATCGCTACATATCCGTTTCAATCTGATACACGATCAACAGGCAAATGATGTATTTCTCTCTGTTTTGTTTTTGAAGTTATTCGATTTTTGCGTTATTTGATGCATTCATATATATATACATTCAATCGATAATGAACACATTCAGCACTACAAGGCGATAGTTTATTTTAAATGATTATCAAACAAAAGGTCACAAAATATTGGCACTCTTCTGTCTAATGAAGTGTAGATTAACACCGACACTATTGCAAGCCTGCCAGGCAGAATCAAACAAGTGCCTTCTTTTTATCCTACTTGCAACTTCAGCGAACTAAATGGCAACGTCAGTGAACTTTACAAAAGAATTGTCAATCTTTTAGTCTTTATAAGACGACAATATCCCTGCGTAAAAGTCTCCACGGACAAGTGAACACTCAAGTATGTAAGAAGATAACGCAAATCGTAATAGGTTTACACGCGCCATTTTGTTTTGTGCGCTAGACTTATCCGTCGAGTTAAACTGTAGTTGTCACAAGACATTTTCTGTAATGCCGGTTTGAAGACTTTTCGGAGGATTCACGGGAAGTGGGACAGAGACGATTGTCTTGAAGAGAAACATCAAGTTCTGGCATGAAGTATTATTCAGCTACAGCGACACGGTTTAGGAGTGCGAGCGAGTGTGTATCTAAATGAGCGAGATGATCTTCTAAGATGGATTTTCAAAGTAATTTTGACATGTGAACACAAATATAAACGAATACGCCTTATTCAAATGCTTATGTACATAAGGGACGTATTTTCATGCGCGTGCTTGTGTGTATGTGTGTGTGTGCACATGTGTGCCCCATGCCTCCAAAAACATTTATACAAAAATGAATACAACTACAGTAATGCGTATAGCGCAATAATATTTACCATATCTACAAATACATGTCTATGCTCGCTCATATATATATACATGCGTGCGCGTGTTTGTATGAAGGTACTGGGGATATTTCCTTATTGTATTAAATGCACACGAGGCTACACCAAAAGTCTATGGAAAAAAGACGTTCATTAAAGAAATGAAAGAATAACTGTGTTCTATTTAAGCTACAAGTAGGTGTGTACACTTCGGTGGATGGTGTAGCCTTCTAATTTGTTTTGACTAGACTAAACTTGAAAACATCTGAATAACGTTTGTTTTTTTTTCCGGGAAACCAGATGTAGCCTTGAATGCACATCCAATGCTTTTAAATATACTCATGTGTGTATTTATTCCAGGAACGAAGAAATATATGTACACACAACCATGTATCTATCCACGGTCTATACATCAACTTATTTTATGCTTTATATTTGCTCTTATCTATCCTGCGGGATCCATCGTATTATACGTTTTTTGCGAGAAATTGTCAGAAAAAAATCAAGGTTAACTTCTTTTTACATATGAACGTATGTTTTCACTATTTTCTAATAAAAAGAAAATACTGCGCACTCCATTTGGTTTGATGCTATAGTTCGATCTAGCCATGATTGTTTAGAAAGACTGACATTTCATTGCGCTGTGTTTACATATGTGTGTGTCCGATGTCGAATGATAATCGGCTAGTTCATCTTGCGAGCCTGTTTGTTCCTGTGTAGTGAGTTCAATCCTAATTGGCTTGGTGCTCAGCTACATTTTCTTTCTACGATATTGATCTACACGTTATATCATTTGAAGCTCTATTTGAAATGAACCCCATTGTTATATGGAGAATGAGTTACTTAGCCTAAACAGCGTAAATAGAATAAACAATTAAAGAATCACGCTGTCTGGGCCAACTGACTCATCCTCTGCGTAACAATGGGGGGGGGTCATTTCAAACAGATTTTCAAATAACATAAGGTATTCATGAATATTTTGTCAGATTATACATCCATTTCTTCATATATATATATATATATATATATATATGGAACGATACAACGATTCCTTCCTCACATTTTTCTGCAATATGTTACTGACTAATTTCGCTAAACTTCCGGACGATATGCGTCATAAATTTCCTTGAGGTTACGTCTTTTATCTGTACGCTCGCAGGTCCGGAAGTTTCAATTGAAAACAACTGATATTAAGATGGAAAAATACTTCATAACTTAATTGGTAGAGCAATTGCCGAGTAAATACGGGCTTCCGGAGGAAAAAAAAAAGGCTGTGACTTCAAGCTTTCAAGGTGTCTTGTTTACTATTTCAGATCTACATTGCTCGCTGATGGTCGTAGAATTATTGATTCAGAAGTTGCGATAAAGAGGCAATCGAGATTGAAATGAAAGAAATACCAGCCATAGAATTAATCATTCTTCCTTTTGCGCTGTTATGCCTCGATCTCTGCATTTGTCATCAGATTTTCACATTTTTTCAATTGATTGTAGCTACTTGCAGATAGTAATTATATCTGGCATTAACAAGGGTTTATTGTTTGTCAATATATGTGATCGTTTGTGTGAGCAAATTGGCTGATATTTTCTACGTATTCTTCCTAGGTTTATAGGGACTCGTCACAAACTATATAAATCTTACATTTGTACTGAGCTTTCAAATACAGCTCCTATTCGACCAATCTTGGGGGAAAATTATCGAGGACTTTCACAGACCTGTCGTAGCGATGGGTGAGTATGTGTGTAAATTGTTGAGTCAGTGCGAATGAGTCAAAAGCTACTTCAAAACCTTTTTAAAGACTTTATGAGACAATGGCTAACCTTAAAAGCTACGTGGACGCTTTTAAACCAAAGATTTGCCAAGCACAATTAGGGCTTAGAGTCAGATGGAATTGCCGAGGACTTTCAAGCATAAAACATCGCGAAATGTTTACTGCTATGCTAGGATTTGTATTCTAGAAAAATTGACCAACTGCAATTTGCTTAAAGATTATCAACTCAGTAGACACGGTTAGTTGCGATCTTTCTCGCTAAGGAAGTTTATTTAGGAATGTAACCAAAACTAGTGCTGATAAATTTATGTTTTCTACTCTTTACATTGGCTTTCTTTTTTTGTGTGTTGAAAGAATTATAATTTCTTCATCGATAATGTTTTGATTGTTCACTCAATCAAAAAAGATTAGTTGATAATAATCGGCTGTATTGTAAATTATGTTTACTTTTGATATTCCTGAAACCTATATTTAATTAGTTTACATTGTATATAAAATATACATACAAATGAGCTATCCTAAGCAAAATGCTCAGTACATAATTCAAGTGATGATGCTAAATAAAACTACTTCCAGAACATGTACGAAGATTGGAACGATACAGAAAATATTGTCACGTGACAGAATGGCGGGAAACGGGTGAATGAAAGAGTAATGAAAATTCATTAAATTTTTCATTTGATTTATTGTTTGATTTAATTATAACTGGCTGTTTGGAAAATTATTCTTCCTCTCGGTGATACCTCAAATACCTCGACCAGAAACAAGAGACCCGGGCTGCACTCCATCTAGGCCGACCTAACACGGGCCTGAGGACTTTTATAGTCATTTGAGCACCGGTCCTGATGTATAGATTTTCTCGTGTGAGAAAGGTGGTATCACTGACCGGAAGGAGTCACATGACCTCGTATAGCCAGTGAGCGCAATTTTTTTTCTTTTGTATATTTTTAGTAAAACAGTTGTTATTCTGAATCGAACCAGTAAGACCAGTGTTAGACGCTCTTCTTATCTCACCCTGCCCCTGGGGTCTGGAGCTTGGCAAAAGAAAGGGGACCAGAACGAATTGATATATTTTCTTCTTCCCTTCCCCTGTCTGACTGTGAAGGTATTTTTGCCCTTACGCGTTGGCTTAGTCTGTAAAGCCAAATGACCGTGACTAATGAACGTATTATGTTTCTAAGCCTCTATCTATCTATCTATCTATCTATCTATCTATCTATCTATCTCTTTAAGGGTGGGATCTTTCTCAACATACCTCTCTCTCCGTACTCACAACAGTTTTGACTTAATCTTTATATGAATTTGTTTGGATTTTGTCCACCGTGTTGGCAGCATGATCACCCCCGATGTCCCACCTTTGAAAAGAATAAAAGCAAAACACTCTCCACCAATACAGGAAATTCCTTGTTTTTTTTTTATTCTTGTCTTATACGTACAACTGAGGTGCACATATACATGCGTACAGACAATAGTCTTCTAATATTCTATATCTTTCCTACTAATGGAGCTCATGTGAAGACATTACCAAAACTGCTGCTGATAATACTAATGTTGCGTAATTTGATTCCTCTGTTCGTCTGCTTTAAATAATAATAACAATCTCAACATAAGGACATGCAACCAAAACTAAGTGCATATGGGGGGCGTTCTATGAGCAAAGATCCAAACAAAAAAGAAACCTCCCATTCATCATATGTACCAGCTGAATAATCCAGTCTTGGGCAATATTCAATGACACATGCGTTCCAACAGCACGGTTGTTTTCATATTCTTGTGAGATTATTGCACGATATTAGTTTGCAGCAGCAGCTCATGGCGATTTCATTTCATATCACGGGAAGATTCAAACATTTACTTTTATTGCGTCTAGAGAGAACAATTTTTAATTATCTCCTGTCCTGTGCTCATGCTTGATTTTTCTTTACAATTCGTACTTTTTTGGTGATCACTGCCTAACGAAAGACAGGGAAGTAATTTATACATTGATCCCCCCCCCCTTCGTCCAATTTTTTTTTCAATTGACCATTCTAACACGACTTCTGCAAAGAATAGGAATAAAAAAACAGTTGTTTTCCTCCCTTTATTTCAGGGATGGATTTGTAAATTATACTATCATAGTAATCACAGCTTATAATGACGCTGCAGTCGAGATATAACATATTTCCCACCGGACCCAAAGTTGTTTTTTTGGAGAAAGTATAATGCCCAGGATTACGAATGCTGATTTTCTAGACAAACATGATCTCTCATTTGAAAGACTAGCATAACACAATATTCTTACTTCCACATTCATCCAGTCTCTTACCGTTCAAAGTGAAGCTTAGTAAATATAACTACTTGTATTTATTGCTAATCATGTTGTACGAACACGCATAACATTAAATTTCATTGAATTTTATGTTCCATCAAAGAAACATGATCGGTATTTCGTCGCTGAAAAGAGATTTTCGCTGGCCAGTCGATTCAATTCCACATTAAATCGTCTGCAAAACACCTTTTTTGTTACGTAAAGTATTATGCGTCGTTGCCATGCAGTAAGAAAAAATGAACGTCTTTAAAATGAAATAATGTGAGTTGATTAATATGGAGGCATTTTCTCTTAAATTTAAACAAAAAATCGATCCTTGCGTGACAGAATAATGAATCGGTTCTCACTGCAATCATAAATTATGATCTGAACCCCGATGAATTAAGCAAAACTAACTCAATTTTCAACTAGAATCGGCTTTACAAAGATAGAGAGACAAAACAAAAAAAAATCTCAATTGGTGATGACTTTTCATTGGTTAAAATTGTGATATTCCTGTATCTGGAAGTGCGTGATTTGAATTATATTACATATCGTTTAACGTGCCTAAATTGTCTTTAAATCTCATTCACAGTCTCTCATTTATCTGCTAGCGAGGGTAGAGGGACCACTCTGCGTTACTGTCACATGCTTCTTGGAATGGAGATGGGTACCTCTGAGTAATAATAATTTCCCAAATCCTCTGCCAGCTCAATATGGGCCAGCTTCCTATGTTTTGCATAATCAAACTGCTTGGTCAGCAGTTTTTAAAGACCCAGCCACAGCAGTTGCTCTGGGTAGGAATGACGTACTCCAAACCCAACTATCTAAGAAAACAACACAATACATTGGCACCTACAACGTGAGACATGCGACCAACCATCCTTTAAAATGAGATCAAAACACAATTGGACATTATCGGTATTAGCAAAATGAGAAGACTTAGAGAGGAACTAACCTAACTACAGGTACGGAAAAGAAAACTAAAAGCAAAGCGAAGATGGCTTATTTATTCACGAAGAACTAATTAATTAATCGTAGGATTCAAAGCAAGCTCAGGTCACGTTGGTAATGTCGCAGTACAACTCTGAAAGAAGTGCAAACTGAACATCATCTAAGTGTACGCTCCAACTTCATTTTTCAAGAAAAACACGATCGGAAAAGGACGAAACCAAGCATTAAATCTACTATATCCTTGCAAACAAAAGTGACACCGTCAAATTTATTCAGGTCCTAAATTGAGTCAATGTATGAAGCGACCACGGAATGATGAAACGTAGAATTCAAATTGATACCGAGAAAAACGTTAGAAATTACGCCGTACCAAGCAGCAACCACTCAGAGTACAAACTGAGCTTACTTGACCATTTAAGCTCAAACTAAAAACAGATCTGGACTTTCGACGAATCAGAAAAGAACTTGAACGAGCTCGAGAACAAAAGAATAACAATCTTTTTCTAATCAAAATCACCAGTATGCTTGCGCCAAAGAGCAAACAAACTATCACAGAAAACAAGAAAGCTCATGGAAAAAATGCATAAACCTCAAGGCCCCGACAAGATGAAATACTGAAGCCACTGAACTAATCAAAACTATTCAAAACAAACGAAGAGAAAATAAAAGAATATACAAGACATCTGACGTCTGAAACATTCTTAAAAGGGGTATGGTTTTCGAAATCATCAATAAAACTTGGTACACGAAGAATAAAAATACATTAATTTGCTTGAAGAAAATGGAGACCTGAGCACAGATAAAGATCAGATTACTAGACGGGCCTCAGTAGCCTCCAAAAACTTCTATCCCACCAAAAAGGGACACAGAACAAAAAAAAATGCTGGTTAGGTCATCACGAGGAAACTAAACCATTTATTCTAACGGAATGCAGCCACAGAAGATTGGAACACCAGAATGATAATGATATTATATAAAAGAGGAACCCGAAAGATCTAAGCAATTATCGACCAAGAAGCCTACTCAACTGCATGTACAAACTTTTCATCAAAGTTATCACGAACCAAATTACCGAAATTCTGGATGAAAAGCAACTACGGGAACATCCTGTAAATCAACTACAAGAGAAAGCGACAAGCCTTAGACGATATAGGGATTCCCGGGTCAATTGATGCTATCCAACCACAAGGCATAGAACCCGTCCATTGATCTCGAAAATTTGGTAAAACAAGATATCAGCTCACCCAAACTCTTCACAGCCTGCCTTGAGAGGATATTCCAAAACTTAGACTGGGCAAATGAAGGAATCAGAGTGGAAGTTGAACATTCAAGCGACCTTAGATTGTCCTTTTTTTGCTGAGGACCTTCATGATCTCAAAATAATGCTAAACGAACTAGATGAATACATCGGGAAAGTTGGTCTCCACATGAACTTTCGTAAAACAAAACTGACATGTACAACAAACATGTTGACTACAAAGATACAGCGATTAAAATCGAAAAAGTGATGCAAAAGAAAGTAGAACACTACATCTACCTAAGACAACAGATTTCCATGAAAGTCTCAAAAGAAATTAAGCAAAGAATTATTCTACGTTGGCAAGCTTTTGGTAGCACATGCTCAACCTTCGAGAATGGAAAATTTCATCCGTCGTAAATAGATGGATATACAGCCAATGCTTACTCCTGTTTGTCGCTTATGGAACCAAAACATTGACCCTCAATTTGAGAACCACCCAACATGGACAGGACAGAATCATGCTGCTGAAAATTACACGGAAAAATCGCACGACAACAGTGAATATTAGAATGAAATATCAGAAATATCATAGAATTCATTAGAAAATTCAAATAGCTGGTTATGTTACAAAATGTCAGACCACCGCTGGACATCACGTTTCTCAACGTGGATCTCCTCACATCATGTGTGAAACTCTGACACAAAAATAGATGGTGAGACAAACCAGACAAGTTCAGAAAGTATTGGCTCCGCTAGAGATCAAGTCAATATCCGAAAATGTCGAAGTCCAAAAACAGACGCTAAAACGCAGATGTTGGTGATGATGATGATGATGATACCTCGATGAATACGGCAATTAGATTTGTCCGGGGATTGAGATGTCCTACATCATAGTTACATGGCAACTGCTTACAACTATCTGTTCTTGTTCTAAGTATCTTTCTATCTTGACTTGTTTAGCTTTTTGATCTCTGAGATTAACCCACTTTTTCAAAAACCCAAAAGGCAAGGACTTCATTTCCTCCAATTGCCAACCAGGATTGAACAAAAGGTCAACTTCCACATTTACGTTTGCGTATGCTTAAATTATACTTTATAAGCATCCACCCGACTTGCAAAAGAACTGCAGTAGCATCCTAAATATTTTCAAGTGTAGATCTTCAGTTTTGAACTATGAAATGAAATTACTCTGTTTCTACCCCTAGTGCTGGACTTCTGCCATTTCTTACTATGAATTATTTCAGAGGTAAAACCAGTGCAAGCATTCCTTCTCCGACACAAACAACCAGCATAAGCTCTCTGTATAAAAGGAGAAATCACATAACTCTCTTTATTATGCATCAGATAAATCACAAGTTGAATATTTATTCACAAATACTTCTCCTAGAATAAATTATGTTGAATATCTTCGATATTGAATAAATATTATAGTTCATTTGAATATCTTCACACAATGTTTAATTCCGTTTTTAATTGCTAGGGAATAACAAGAAGTTAGTCGTAAAAATTAATTTGCATACTTAAGGCAGGTTTCAGAATGTTCCTACGATCAATGCTTGTCATCAAAAATTAACTTAGATTTAGTCATGAAAAGTCTAGGTTCTGTGATTAAAAATTATTCAAAATATAAAGTAGCCTTTATAAGAATATAAAATTTGACATGAATCGATTGTTTATCGATTACCTTTCTAGATTTAAAAAAAAAACATTGCTTACTTTCACTTAAAATAAAGAGGAAAATTCGTTTGTTTAAAGCAGGTGTCTATCACCTGTCATCTTACTTTAAAAAATCAATTCAACTGTCCTTGCCCATAGCGGGCAAAATTTTTGTTAGTACAAAAATATTTCCGAAAGTCCGGAGAAAATGTTTTTTCATTAATTTTCTCTACTTAATATGGGTTTTTTTTTCCATATTAATGCGGGTCGGGTTTTGCTGCTTCGTGTCCCTTGCTCAAACCATTCACATGTTTTGGAAAGTAATACGCACTGATACACATATGATCCATATTACTAATATTTTTTAATGATGACCCCAACCGAATGGATTTTGCAATGAGAATAAAATTACGAAGGTTCATCAACAGACTTTCGACAGATTTTTGTAAGTTGATGGTATCACTCTTCAATTGAACCTAATTTATCGGTCTTGGTGATTGCAGATTTTACCCTTGTTTCATGTTTACTATGCTTATGACTCAACAATTTCTAGGTTCAAGGATAAAACACTCAAGTAAAAAAACAAAATCAACCTTCCCAAGATTAACCACGATGCCAAAACATCCGTCGTGTTTATTTGTTTAAGTGTTCTGCACCAATTTCTGGCACGCACTGAGCAAATATTGAATTGACTCTTTCCGTTTCGTGACTGCTGTTTACAGTCAGTAGTTTTGGCCTGCAACGATATACAACTCTTTCTGCACGTTTGCTGCCAAAATATCCAAAGAAATTCGTGATTTACAATTCAATCCCATTTCAGTTCCTCTAAATTGTGAATTTGACAACTAAGATTTGTTTTACAGTTATGTCATTGGTGAATTTGCTTGTCAGTTGGCTACTCATCCAAAGGAGAAAAATCCAAATGCATCAAGAGTCTTAAACCAGATTACTATAATCTGTTCTCCTCATTATCCTCCATGGAAATGACAAATAATCACTTATTATTGGTGCCAAAACAAATATAAACACGAATATGAGCATATGGCTGTTCTCTTCTACATAGGTTCACTTATGATGAAACAAGGTTATACGTTTTCACTCGGCTTGTTATCATTATTCTTATATTCTTATTTTGTTGATGCATGTTGACCTGAACTCCGATCCCCACTCTCCGGCAAAGATCTCAAAACTATTTGATTTGGCACAGGAGATTCTGTTTCCGAGACAAAACCTTCCGACAGCACTTAAAATTGAAAATAAGCACATTACCTCATGTTTGTAGTTGAAATTGTCATGAAACAGTCATAATTGTCTTTGTTGAAAAAATGGGACCGGAGCAGAATACATGCAATCATTATTATTGTATTGGGGTATTATCAACCCTTTATTACAAGCATCATTTGTTTGTATTGGATCAAGACATAACATAAAGTCATAGGATAGCTGTTGACATGAGGTGCAAGCTCAAATCCCATAACTGAATACACAAGCGACGATCACGGGATAATTTGAACGACGATTAACGACAATCACTGGAGAGACTCATTTCTCAAGAACAGATTAGGCTTATCCATAAGAACGACTTACCGACGTATGAAAGTGCAGCATCGATTTATATGAGGTCTTCAGTCACAGGCAATCACAGATATACCAAATTAACTTTCCAGAAAAGAAATGAGAAAAATCGGGATATGACCCTTTGTAAAATTCACTACAGAATGCCGAGTATGCCCCACCTAAAACATGACACAGCAATGGTGTGGCAATATCACAACCGAAAACATAGATTGTCACTCATCCCTTTCGGGCACGTTTCAAGATGAAGCATTCGAACTGTCTTTTCGTATGCTTTAGCCTGGAACGGTTAATACTCGACTGAATACGGACCTTGTCGAGGCATCGGCCGAGAGTGAAACCAATCAACATTGATGGGAGAACAGATTTTGGATACGTCCACCTTAGCTTGAAATCCATTCCCTAGAAAAGCAAACTTGTAGAAGTCACACAAAAAATTCTAATATGAAACTATTAATCAGTTTTCTTTACCCCGCATTTGACGCTTTTTGCATCATTATTGGTTTGGATCTTGAAAAGAGAGGTCTTTCAGTCGAGACGAAAAATAAACTAGATTTTCTTCATACTTATAATTTTTTTGCTTTGTGCCAGTTTTAGTGCACAACGCTTTTCCGTCTACAATCATTTTTTCTCCGCTAAACCTTTACCCCTAAACCTCATATAGTTTCATTAGTGTACATAAGTTTGTATTGGTTCATTTTATTATTTTTTTCTCAGCAAAATAGATAAGAAAAATGTAATAAAGACTTATCTAAACATGAAGCAACAAAAGTTGTGAAGCAGCAAAAGTCTGATTTGATAAGTATGAAAAAAAAACATAACTTTAGACAAAATTGAAAGATCTGGGATGGCTGACTATATCTGGAGAGAGAAGGTGGATATTATCCTGTAACGAAAGTCCCAATTTTAGGCAGGATAAGCTGTTCGGAACAAAGAAAAATTAAAGAGGCTGCTTGCAAGAACAACTTGGCTGAGTGTATGGCAAATGAGTGCAAGGTTCAACCTGATTTGGCTTCTGCTGCAGATCAAGGACAAGGTCTGGAAATCCAGGACTCACAAGGACAGAATAAGATATCACCAGGATCCAACGTAAAGGTGTTGGATTGGATAATCCTTTTTGCCACATTACATCTGGATAATACACCTTGAGATGGCCAAAACATCAGGAAATCAATACGAAAAACAAGGAGGTCAATCGTATGAAAAATCTCTTTGAATGTTAATGACCCATCTAAAAACAATAGACAAAAGATTCAAACTGTTGCAATAAATCAGCATCTAAAAACCCTATGATATACCAATAGATTGAATCATTTTAGATAAAAATGGACAGTATTCAATACCAGGCAAGATATATCAATTAACTATGCGCAGCAGTTGCCTGGACGACAACACTAGAAAGCAATTTGTACACATGAAACGTGTGTCTGAAATAGCTCCAGTTTTCCTTAGATAATATACGTTCAATTCGACAAATGACACATGGGTTGCAGCTGGGAAAAGTGATCTAAAGTCATATTGGGGTAACGGATAAAGGTCTAATTGATTGAGATACATCAGTAATAGGTTAAGCAAAGAATACCACTTTCATTGCATTAAAGCAACGGTTAAGCACTAGAAGGGATATATATTTTGAAGCAATGTCTATCAATTGTACCAAGCAATTACGAATGGTAGGCCTCATCTGAAAAATACATATGATAAGATTATGCTTAAATTTACACTGTTATGCCGTGGACTTTTGGGCATACCAACGATAAACCTTGTCAGGCTAGATAGAGTCCATATAAAAATATTAGTATTGAACTAGATCCAAACTAATTTAACTCCGTTTTTTTTTTAAATTAACAACTATTTCCTAGTGTGTAAAGATCTCTCAGGTTAAATAGACTTCAATTTAGAAAGCAAAAATATAACGTTATTCGGTATATAATTTAAAGGTTGTATACATCAGATAAGACGATTTTATTTTCAAGCCAATATGCATGCGTCCAAAAAGAACTGATACCACGATATGTGTTACGTAATAAGTGCATGCAAGATCAATAATTTGGGAGTATCTCTTATGCATCGCAAGAAGTGGGTACCGTCTCGATACTTTCATATGTATGCGCGTGTGTGTTCTGTTTTTCCAGCGCTAAGAAAACAGGTCAGTGCAATTGGCCTTGAGAGGCTGACCTTTGATATAAGATAATCCTGACCAAGTTGAGACCAATGGCACTTCAATTTGCTGGGCCCGGGCATGTAGGATATACGTTATAATTAAAAGCAACTGACTGATGAGGAGCTGTAGATATCATGATACACCATGTGTAGGTTTGTGTTTGTATTGATGTGAGACAAAAATAGATGTATATGTAGGGAAACTCATTTAGATAAACCAAGAGAGTTGCCGACTGTAATAAAGTAGTTATAGTCATTTCCCGATCCGTTTTATCTATGCAGACTTAAGAATTAAACTGCATTCTAGCGCTGCTATCATTTGCCAACCCTGCCTACTTTTTGGAAAATAGGCACCCTTGCTCTTAAGGAGGAAGAACCATATAACACATTGATTATTTCCATAGCAAAACTCTTCATTCCTCATATGAAGCTGGTTGTTTATCCCCGTTTAACACTACCAGGTACAGCATATCCTTTGCGGATCCGTCACAAATTCTCCAGTGACCTGTCTGAACATAATTGGCTTTCTGCCTGATCGAAGCTGGATCAACACCCGTGCACAGCACCGGTGCAAGTAAGTGCATTTATCACAGAACTTCAACGAATGCAACATATCAGTGTGTCTGTATGCATATTCACGGAAGCACACGTGTATGGTTATATGATTTTGAATAAATGCGTGAGTATTTGCGTCTATCCGTACGTATAAACACTTTTACATTCACAATGACAATTCAAACAGAATAATAGCAAAAGTATATCATATAGCACCGACCAGTCTATCGAATGTAACTCATCAAACTCAAAATTTGGAAATGTATATTACTTAGATTTGAGCAGCATCTGCATTTGAAAATAATATCACTTTATTTCTATGAGTAATGTGCATGCGTCTTTCGAGTGATGGTCGTATCTATCAATCTATCTATCTATTTGTTTCTCTCTCTCTCTCTCTCTCTATATATATATATATATATATATACATATATATATGTATATATATATATATATATATAAAATGCCACTTTCATTGCATTAGAGCAATGGTTGATCACTAGAAGGGATATACATTTTAAAGTTGTGTCGATCAATTGTACCAATTGACAGAATTATGGATAGTACGCCTCATCTAAAAATGTTGGATAAGATTATGCCTAAAATTACGTTGTTATGTCGTGGATTTTTTGGCATACCAACCATGAACACCGTCAGACTAGACGGATTCCATAAGAAAATATAAGTATTGAACTAATTGAAAACTATATATATATATATATATATATATATATATATATATATATATATATATATATATATATATATATATATATATTGGGAGATAAGTGACTGGAATGACAAAATATTTTGAATTTTTTTGTTTAAAGCTGTAGAGTTTCCTAAGTAGATAGATAAACAGATTGATAGATGGATAGATAGATTATGCCATTATCATTCAGATGATTGAATCTCTACAGGATATAAATGCAAAAACTGTGTAATTTCATTAAAAAAAATAAGCCTTTGCCCAAGACCCACCTACCAGCATTAACTATGCATCAAGAGGGGAAAAATGTGTACGAATGTTTATCTCTGCACATGTTTGCAAGTAGGATAGTTGTCAGTGGACAATCTTCAAACCTGAATGAAAGACAGGATTTTGAATGCCGATTTTCAACTTTGGAATGTTATATATATATATATATATATATATATATATATATATATATATATATATATATATGCGTGTGTGTGTGTGTGTGTGTGTGTGTGTGTGTGTGCTCAGGAATATTGTTTGCTTCTGCGTGTATAAATAAATTCATCTATCTGATTGTTTTGTAACCCAGGATAATCAATCCAGTATATCCTACCTTTATTGTATCAGAAACCATCACTCAAAACTGCCTTCATAACAGTCCATAGGTTTTTTCAAGGTTCGAACTGGTCTTGCTGGCTATATATGAATACATGCATTGTACATTCAGGTCACACCAATGGAGATGGAGAACTGAAAATTAAGGAAAGAATTGGGGTCCAAAGCATCATAGAATCTATTAGAAAACTCAAATGGCAACGGGCTTGCTATGTTGCAAGAATATCAGACAACCGCTTGACATCACAGCTCATAACATGGATTACAAGAGATCACATGCGAAACTGTGACTGGTAGAATGTAAGATGGCGTGACGAACAAGACAAGTTCGGAAAGTATTAGCTCTGCAACACCGATGATAGAGACGTCTGGCGAATCCTGAGGAAGGTATTTGTCCCACAACGGATGAAAGACTGGTGATGATGATCTAGAATTTTTTTTTCAAACATTTCCATATAGAGTTTTTTTTTTTTTTGCTTCAAATTGAAATTTAAGCTTATTTTTAATTGATCTTTTAGTTTTTATTTAGCAGCATCCACTGTTGTTTTTTGAAGACTATTTTAGTGGTCACTAACTAATAAAATGCACGTTGCATAGTTCTCAATTTGCAGATCTGTCTCCTGGTTAGGTTCCATTTTTCAGCTCCATGAGTGACGATTGGGAGGATGCATTGGTTATACACCCTACTTTTTAGGATTAATGGGACCCTCTTATTTTTGAAGGTTGGGCTTGCTCTGCCAAAGGTTTGCCATCCTAGTGTGATTCTTCACTAGATTTCTTCTTTGGAGGGTGTCATGAAGATTCGTTGTCCTAGGTAGATGTGGTGATCTACTCTCTCCAGTTGTGTCTTCGATTTTGATCTTAGTGTTTTTATCTCCAATGTGGTTGTTGCACAGGTTCTTCGTCTTGCTGAAGTTTATGTGTTGGCAGACTTTCTTACTCTCATCATTTAGCTCATCTATCATCAGTTGGAAGTCGTGCAGGTTTTCTGCGAAAAGGACAATGTTGTCTGTAAATCTGAGCTTGCTCAAATACTCGCTGTCTATTTTAATTCCTTTACTCTCCCAGTCTAGTCTTCTGAAGATCATCACAGGCAGGCTGAGAAATGTTTGGGTGAGCTGGTATCACCTTGTCTTACTCCTTTCAGGAGCTGAAAAGGGTCTGAGTCTTTATGTAGCCTGATAAAGGAGTTGCTGTGATTGCATATACGTTTTAAAACTTCGACATATTCTGGATATACACCTTGTCGAGTGATGGCCTCCATGACCTTTGGGATTTTTACAGAGTCGGACACTTTGAAGTCGATAACTGCTACGGCGAGTGGTACTTTATATTTTGCTGCTTTTTCTTTCATTTAATTTATCGAATGCAGTAGATCCATGGTTGAGTAGCTTCTTTTTAAGCCAGCTTGCTCTCGTGGTTGGTTTTCATCAAGTGTTTTCGTGATTCGGTTGGTGATGATTTTTGTGAAAAATTTGTATATGCAGTTCAGTAAGCTTATAGGCCTGTAGTTGTTGAGGTATTTCGGGTTTCCTTTTTTATATAAAAGCATTATGATAGCTGTGTTCCAATCATCCTGGACTTTACTGTGTTTTAGACCCAAGTTCAAAAGGACAGCCAGTTTTTTGGTGATTTTATCAGCTTTTTGGAATAGGTCGATGGTGATGTTATCTGGTCCAGGGGCTGTTCCTTTCTTCGTATGTTTAATGGCTTGTTTCACCTCCCACTGGGTTACTTGTGGGAAGACCTCGAGTTGATTGCTCGCGTCTTGCTTATCCTGTTCATTGTTTTGTAGTCCTTGTTTGGACGGATAAAGTTTCTGGTAAAATTCTTTGGTACGTACGACAATCCTGTCTCTGTCTGTTGTTAGGTTTTCATTTCCCTTGAGTATGCTGGTTATTTGCTTTTGTCCTGAGTTGAGGCCTTTGTTTATAGTTTTGAAGCTCCGACCTCTTTTAAGAGTTGATTCGATGACTACCACCGTGTATCTTCTTCTGTCTTCCCTTCGTTTTTTCTTTATCAATTTATTTAGTTCGTCCTCTTCAATTTTCTACCTTGTTGTCGGTGGCTTGAGGTTTCTGCATCTTTCCATAAGATATCTGGTTTTGTCTGAGATTTTACTAATGGGTTGGGTGCTCATTGGTTTGAATATAGTGGCAACTTCTATTATCAATGCTGTCATCTTGTTGTTTAGTCCGTTAATGTTAGTGCTGTCTTGTTCGGTAAGAATTTTAAATCTGTTTTTCAGTTCAAGCTTGAAAGATTGAGCGTGCTCTTTTGGTATGTTTAGTGGTTTTAGTTTTTGTGTGGAACATTTTCCTGTGTTCTTTGTTGGTGTTCACTTGTATTTCACATCATACCATTCTGTGGTCGCTGCCTACATTGATTTGATTCAGAACTTGGATGTCCTTGAGGATATCGTTTTTGTCCGTTAGGATGTAGTCTATTTTGTTAACGTGCGCATGGAAAATATATGCACGGCCTCACATTGGAAGACCACAAGACAGCACAGTACATCTAGGAAAAGACAAGAGTCAGGGACATCATAGAATCTATTAAAAAGCTCAAATGGCAGTGGGCTGGCCATGTTGCACGAATGGAAGACAATTGATGCACATCACGACTCGCGACATGGATCCTCCGAGATCACATGCGCAACCAAGGCCGGCAAGATATTAGATGGAGAGACTAACTAGACCAATTCAGAAAATACTGACTCCGCAACGCCAATGATATAGAAGTGTGCAGAATCCTAGGGAAGGTCTATGTCTAACGACGGACGTTGAAAGACTGATGATGATGAACTAACAAAATACAAAAAAAAGTATCTTATTCGTTGATCACCTGGTATGCAACCATACATGTCTTTTTCCTTTCTTTTTTCTTTATTTTATTCATAAAATTTTACGAGTCCAAATTTATAAGCTGCTATCTTGGAGAATATATTTGTTCAGTGAGAATATCATCGGAATTAATAGTGTAAAAGGGTGAAGATTTACTGGAATGGGAAAAAAGGCTACTACTTTCAGTTAAATTGGTGACTAAATAGAAAATATCTTTCAATCGTGAAAATAGCAATTCCACTACGACATTCCCTAAATATCATGTCATCTTGGCATATAAGTGTGATAGATAAACCGTTAATATCTGATATCTGGAGACGAAGTATTATTTTAGGTTGGTGATAATGTCTTCATATTCCAAGAGTTCCCCGTCTGTTAGTGGACACGGAGAAGAAATTTATTTCAAACTTCACCGGTACGATTTTGTACTACTAGCCCTTTAAACTCTATAATCTCCCAAGAATTAGTTGGTTTATAGAAAATTCGTTTTTTTTTTCAAGATTTCAACAAGTAGGATTCTATTCACAATGTAAGTGTAATGTTGAACTGGACCGTTACTTTCCGTCGGTTGTACAGAAGCGAAGCTTCAAAGTATTAATTTACTTCCCGTCGTTGTTTTTTTTATATTTTAATGACCGTTTTTTTGTTTTGTTTTTTTTTCTTTCATTAACTTTTTGGGGAACACTTTGTGCTTTGCAGAGGTGTAACAAATTACCGGCAGGTTCTATGGCTTGATAGATTACAAGATCAGAATATAACAGGCGAAATATTTTTCGTATTTGTGTTCAGCAAGGTTAATTAGAGTGAATCTTGGACAATATGTTTCCGACTGAGATGTCATTTGCAACATGCTTGCATTGAATGAAGGAAAAAACGCATACAAAGGATTTGAATTGAAGAAGTTATTAAAAAACAAAGAAGGAAAATACCAAATTGAAAAAGATAATTCTAGTGAATTCTGAGGTGATCAATACCACGTATCACAAATATATCATTGTAGCAATTTACTAAGTGTACCTTTGGTGCAAAGCCACAAGTATGATGTAACCAGCGAGGATTGAACTCACAACACTGTATATTCAGTGATGTTCTTCAAATCACACTAAGTTTTTAATGTAATGAAGCTTACCATGGTGCTATGTATACAAACCCAAAACATTGCCAATATTATTCATTGTTTAAACACAATAGGAATGAATGAGTACAAGAAATTGATCTGCAAAACATCCAAAATGGAAAAGAAATGGAATATTTGAGTTTGTCTCCATAAAATCTTCATAAAAACACATCTGATCTTGAAATCTAAACGTTTAATCTGTTTTTCGTCAAAAGGAGATGTTTTTAAATATTTAGGTGGGAAAACATTCGATTGTTTCTATGTCAACGTTATAACCCAATAGATTCAAGTTCTTTGTTTAAAAAAAAATGAAAATACATTTTTTTTTATTCTAGAAGTCTCAGAATGCAATGTTTATAGACACTGCTGGCATTCGTTTAGATAAGAATGTTTAAATACGTCAAGTAGTTTATATGGTGCCTCATAACCCTGTAAAGTCAACTCTATTTTTTTTTACGAAAATTTACGTTTTTCTCGGTACTTCTCAGAAAAATATGCAAAGGGTAAAGTATATATTTATTTATAGGATGCATATATTATCAATTTAAATGTACATGAGCCTGAAAGTATTGACTACAATATATAGAAAATATATATGCATATTATATCTTTTGCATATATATGATGTGGAAATATAATATAATATACACTATATAATATAATATAATATACACAATATATAATATAATATAATATACACTCACACACATATATATATATATATATATATATATATATATATATATATATACATATATATATATATATATATATATATTGTGTCATCCAAAGACAGCTGTTTCGTTGTATTACAAATCTTCAGTGTGGCTAAAGACTATCCATTATCCAAACCAGTACCATGAGGTAGGATCGAAACCTTCGCTTCAGACCCAGAGGCTGGCATCCTATATCTGCCCCACGCAGAACAAGATGGTCAGTGAGGTTGAATTTAGGCTATATATTTATTTACGCATATATTCCCCATTCATATATATATAGAGAGAGAGAGACAGACAGACGGACGGACAGATAAACAGACAGACGGACGGACAGATGGACAGACAAAGATACGGAGTGAGATACAGAGACAAACAGACGGAGACAAAGAGATAGTGGGGGAGACTGAACTGGTAACTTAGCATGAATGTTTGCATACGAATGTGAATCTGAAACATAAAAGTGAGAGGTGTATAAAAGTTGCATATTTGTTTACTCGTCTGTCATACCATAAAAAGTACCTAAACATGGGTGCAGCCTCACCAGATTTTGGCATGTTTAATCGTGGGACCTGGGGGAGATTAAAAACAAAAAGTTTTTTAAAAAATAATCTCAAAAGAGTTTTAAAGGAGTGTCCAGTTTACAATGTAAATCTAATGGAAAAACTTGACCTAATTTCCGCCAGTAAACATGTAATTTTATATGTTTATGTATAATCCTTTCGGGGGTTTAAAGTGAAAATGTGTGCTCTAAGGGGTCAAAAATGAGACATTTGCCAAAATTAGAATTAAATTAAAAAGTTTTGTAAAAAAATGCATTTTCGAACGGTTTAGAGGGGGAGTTCCGTTTATAATGTCACTATAATGCAAAAGTGGACCTTTATTTCTCTACGAGCCAAAGTTGTTCAGAGGATAATCCTGAAACATCAACTCTGATTTTCTGCTAAGCCTAGCTTATCTCGTTGGTGTTTTCAAAGGAATACGAGTTATCTGAATGATAAGATCTACGTGAACAAGCCAGGGACTGTGTAAAGCAAAAAAATGATATCCTAAAATTGGTCAAAGATTAGATATCATCAGATATGCTAATCAGAACGTTATCAGAAGAGCAGGAATTTACTCAAGTTGAAATCAGCGGTCATTTAAAAGAAACGCTTCTCCATTCACTGGTTGATCAAAGCTCCCTTATTTATATATTCCATTTGTTGAAAACAGTTTTGGAAAATCATTTGAATTAAAGACTATTTAAATGTCTTAAACCCTTTCATGACTTTTGCGCCAAGCTCAATTACGATATTTACTACTGCTATCAGATGTTACCTTGTTAGTTCAAGTTTAATTAGTTTAATAAGCTTAATGGAGGCTTTTAGCAATATTTCCACATATTGTGTCATGTTTACTACTGTTATTTTGAACAAACATCTGCTTTTTATGATTTTTTACTCTACCGATAAAAATGGTAGAATTGATCACTAATAGGTATTCACTTTTGTTATAAAAAATATTTCGATTTGTTCTAAATATACTATAGTTAAATCAGGAGAATATAAACTATATGTTATCCTTTCATAAGTTAGAAAATGGGTGTAACATTCTCTTACAGGTGATGATGAATGCTATATTTGTGGATAGATAGATAGATAGATAGATAGATAGATAGATAGATAGATAGATAGATTACATAGTAAACTGATATGAATATTAAACAAAAGAAGAATATTTCATGTTATTCTCATTGTGGTCATTGTGGATTTCAAATTATCAGCACGCTTTGGAATAGGAAATATTTGTAATACGTGTTATATGCACTGTATAGCACATTAAAGCAATACGGCTTTTATTCTGTTTTATTTGAATTAAGAAAAAAAAGTGTTTTTTTTTTCTTTTTGCTTTAAGAAAATAAAGCAAAAACTGGATTTAAATCAAAAAGATTTCAACGAATATCTCGCTGTTCGGCCACATCGACAGTTTCGCCAACAAGAAATCAATGCAGATAAAGAAGATGTATAACTCGGCCAAGACATTTTAATTGATCGCTTTTTTATTTATGGCAGCCATTTCATTACGGACCCTTCTTTAAAAGAAAACATTGTGAATTGAAAGGGAGACAATAACAATGGTAGCCGCGTAATGATGTGGACAAAAATAAAAGAATTCTAAAATGAATGGGGAAAGAAGAAATTAAATGAATCAACGAAGGAGAAAATTCAGTGAATGAGAAGGAAAAACATCATAACATGTCCAAATTGCCAACAAAACCAAATGAAAAGCGCCAAAATAAAATTAATATGCATCATTGGGAGATTAAAAATGCGGTTTTTAAGCTCTACTGTTATTTCTATTTTATGTCTGTGAATAACTCCTGTCGATGATTTGGCTTTTTTATTATAAATGTCATGATCTCCAGAATTGTTTTTGTTTTTGTTTACTTCATGAATATCTTGTTTTGTTTGCTGTACTTTACTTTGTCTAATTCTGATTGTTTGTTTTTTGTTGTTTTTTATTTTTGTTTTTTTTTTGGTAAGTGTTATCATTTTATTGTCATTGTTGAGGCTTTGATTTAATTCTTGGTCTTCATCACGATGTTTTTCAAAACACATTTTGATTTATTGGCATTTTTATATGTATGTTTATATCATTATCTTCTCTCTTTCACTCTCAGTTGTTGGAAAAAAAACTTATGATTTTACTTAAATTTCCTTTTTCATCGAAATAGTTTTATGTACAATTCTAAAATTCATATGCTATTATTAAAAACGCAAAGACAAGAATGCAACTCGTTGACCCAGAGATAGTTTACAAAAATTGGCAAGTCCGAGTGAAAAGAGTGATTCATTGGGAACTATGCAAACGGTCGGGATTTTATCATGCAAACTAACCGTATATGCACAAATGTGAACATGCATGCAAGAATAAAAACGTAGATTATTTGCGACTGAGATTAAAACTGATCACCAAATTTTAAACATGGACTAGAATTATCATCGTAAAAAAATCTCAAAAGTATGAAGGTCTCCGGCGGAAAACCTCTTTTTGGTAACTATATTGTCTTTAGCAAGCCAGTTGGACTTAAAAACTGAAAAAAAAAAAACATTTTGACAGTCTTTGTGACAGTTTAAGTTCGTCTTAGAAAAGGACTTGATTTAGCTCCACCTCAGCACCACATTACCTTCACCATGAATTGAAGTACGTACAACTTTTGAATGAGATAATAAAGTTTGTTGAGTTGAAGTCTCGCTTTGGTGAAATGAATTACGTTATTTGTTTTTGTCAATGAGGGAACGAGTAAGGAGAAACGAAAGCTTCCATAGATTCGGACCGCCTTAGCTTTACTGCTGCTAATACTGTCGCATTGCAAAGAATGCAATAATCGGCTACAAAACACCAATACTCGTTTAAGAATTGATTTTATTACTAGAAAAATGTTAGTCATTCGTAAGAAGAATGAATAACAAATATTCTGGTATCAAATTATTTTCTGACGTTTAGAACCGAAAGAGGGACCAGAGAATGACCTCTGGTGATCTTGAATGACCTCAAAGGTTATCTTGAGTGGGAAAATGTTTATTGATTCTCCATACCAAATACCGGTTAGGGGAGAAGAGACACGAACAAAGAAACGAAAAGGCTTTAGTAGAGATATTCATTCGGTGTCAGTGGTTGGTATGCGCTATCAGATAATAGCCAGTTAGCTGATTTTCAATCTTTATATGAATAGATAGATAAAATGATAGATAAATAGTGCGTCATAAATTTCCGGATCAGAAACTGAACTTCCGCTCTCCATTTCCATTTCTCCCCTTCCAGCCTTGTGTCATACCAACTTGAGTTTTGTGGATACGAATTTGAATATTGTTTCATTCGATGTGGAGGGTACAGCGGTTGTTACGTTACTGGTAGATATGCGGAGGAAATATATAGAGAAAGACCGAAGGGAAAAGTAATCTAAAAAAAACAAAACAAACAGAAAGGTGGAAATGAAAGATAGACAGGAGTAAGAGAAGTAATCGAAAAGAATGAAAGAAAAAAAGAAGAAGAAGAAATGATAAAGAAAGAAAGAAAGAAAGAAAGAAAGAAAGAAAGAAAGAAAGAAAGAAAGAAAGGGAGGCAGTTGAAATGCGAAAAAAGAAAAGCATAAAAATAAGGAAACAGAGGAAAGGGCGAAGTGAGAAAGAAAGAAAGAAAGAAACCGAAAAAATAAAAGATAACAGAGAAGAAAAGACAAAGCTTTAGAGAAAGGATACTGAAAATAGGAGGGGGCAACGAAGAAAGCAAGTTTTGAAGAAATATAGAAAAAGAAGTAAGGTAAAAAATTTCTAGAATGAATTTACAAAAAACAAATATTTTAAAATAGAGAAGAAAGTTTCAAAGTGAAATGTTGGAATAAAAATAGAATGAGGAGAAAATTAGGTTGGTGCGAAAAATAGTTGCAGTTTTTTACCATCAACCTTTAAGCTGTTTATCTCAACTAAGAATAAAAATTATTAATTGAAATAAGAACCATCAGAATCTGACCATTTTTGTTAACGAAAAACAAGTCCATTTATTCCTAGAACTAATGAATTATCCGGGGGCGTTCTGAGCAGCTGCTTGGTCGTCGATAACCTTCCTCTGCAAAAAGTGGTCAAAGTGCTTGAAAAGATGGTGTTTGATCGAGAGGGTTCTTGTGAGTATGCTTGGTGATATATACTATAATAGCTTTGTTTGTTCAATTTCTTCAGAGCTCTTTTGCTGTTCATTCAAAGTGATGTACGACATGTTGAGTTCTTTTCTTTTCATATTCGGTACAACGTAATACAAAAGTTGAATGGTCAATGCTTAGTTCCTCTGCAACCTTCCGAGTTGTTTTGCGTAGACCTGCCTCAATAATGGCCTCCCTATTGGAAGTTGATAATCACAGGAGGATGTTCATGTTTTCGAGGCTCTCAACTCAATTTCCAAATATTTGGAACCACTCTTGACCTGCATGTTCGTTAACGGTCCCCTTACCAAATACTTGGTCGATATTGCGCACAGTTCCCGTTCATTTACATCCGGTTTTGAACCCATTCAACTGGATGGCTCGATTTTTATTTTCAGCATCTTTAAATTGACAGCCTCAAACAAAGAAGAATAGTGAGAAGAAAACAAAATAGCTAAAATAGATAGGGTAAAATTCAGGTTTTAAGATAGTATATTACATGAATTAATTAACATAATTAAGTAATACTTCCTTCAAAATAAGCATCAAAGTTTGAAATAACAAAAATCTCAGTTATACATAGATTTTGAAAAAGGAAAAATATGAAAACAATGCTAATACTGGAATCCTGAATTATTCAAAGGAAGGATTGTTATTCCAACGTTATTTTCTATTTGCACAGGTCTCTTAAGGCGACTTGAAATAATCAACCCGCAAGATAGACAATCGTTTACTTGATTTTGACAAAGATGGTTATAATATGTAAGAGCTCTCAATTCCAGCCTTTAGCAAAAACAAAACAAAACATTCATGATCGGAAGCCTACATCTCTTCAGGCCTTTCTTTCTGCATGAAGCATGAAAATAATAAGGCTCTATTCATATAGATAAACGATGTATTTTTCATTTGATTTTGGTTTTAACTTTTTATTCATTCTTTCTTCTAGAAAAACAATTCGAAAGTTGCCACTAGTATTAAGCTCTACAACATCGAGCTCTGAAATCGGATCTGATTTGAATATCGTGGAATAAACTTTACAATCTTTAAGCAAAAATGTAGACCGCCTTCTTTCTTGGAAAGTCTCTACTCATTTTATACAATCACAAATACATTTCTAGATGTGCTGGGTTTTGTTATTCACTTTTATATGCATGTGTTATAGATTTTTCTGGGTGCATTGCATATCAAACAAATACACGAAGACCCTGACCCGTATTGAGATAGCAGTTCACCGGTTCATATTTTGTACACCGTATCAGGAGTGTTAATCGGCAACCTTAGCATGAACTCAATTGGGGACAATATATGTTGTTTTTTTTAAATCCCACCACAGTCGTAATTTTACACATAAGGAATTGAACTATATATACCTTTGGGGTGGTTACACCGATTTCAGTTCAGTAGATTCCTCATTGAAGAACGGCTGATACTACAACTCTTTTAATGATTGTTATTCCGGACAGTCAGTTTTATGATATCGACAGCTGAGATCATTGAGAGTTTGAGGACTTGAAGCATTTTAATAGGATGAATTTATTCAAGCTGCCATTCGAGGTGTCTAAGTTAACGGGAGTATTGTGATATTTTTGTTTTACTGTGATCGCTTGCCTGGGATCACTCATCTCTCATTGCCACAAGGTAATATTTTGCCTTGTAGTGTGAAATTAGGGAAGTGAGGCGTTGATTAGAAAAAACTAAAAGTGAAAACTAAAATGACTAAATCAGAGATGAGAGCCAGGCAACCACTTTCCGAGTTTGAGGGTCGTTTACAAAACCAGGTTAAGGGGTTGTTTATAACATCAAGATGGTTCCCCGGGGATTCTCGAAATAACCCAGACGTGGACAAGGAACAGATAAATCTTAACAGTTAAAACAAATGATATTGAATTTGAGAAGAATGTTCTGAAGGATCGGAGTGTGAGGCCTGGACATAATACAAATGTATGATTGAGCGCATTTCTAAAAAAGGTTCATGAATTTCCATGTTTGGAGGAATTCTGCGGGGGGGGGAGCGGGTGACCATTTCAGCTTCTGGGGTCAAAGGCTCACGAAGTGACCCAGATGTTGGCAAAGTTTGAGACCATCAGTTCCACACACAGGGGGAGCCAATCATCATATAAGCCAACCATATTTTGAGTAGCCTAGGAGAAGTTGCCTCGACACTGCTAAGA
The DNA here is from genome assembly GCA_963457665.1 of Thysanoteuthis rhombus. NCBI lineage: Eukaryota > Metazoa > Mollusca > Cephalopoda > Oegopsida > Thysanoteuthidae > Thysanoteuthis > Thysanoteuthis major. The sequence continues at coordinate 56,371,729 of OY735201.1, forward strand.
AATTCACGGTCCTTTGTCACCAAGAAGAATCCTGACTTCAATAGACTTAAAGTTTCAACTCAAGAACTTTATTGAAACTGCACAAATAGATATACCAAGAGACACCAAGTAGATAACCAGGGAGACAAACTAATTGTCATTGTATATATCTTGACATAAACTTGTTGCATATCATACTCCCAGTGTCGATTCTTCATTTACAACTTGTGACACCTCTGGTGATTTTTGTTCCAACGCTGCAGAATCTTTAGCCGACAGCTGCACTCCCTCGGGTCTGAACACAGCGCGGCCGAGGTGGGAGCGACTAAAAGTAGAGACCACAGCGACCAGTCAACCACAGTCTGACCTGTGTTGCACTTCATCAATCGGCGAAGGGTAGCAGAAACCAGTTGGGGTACTGTCACAGTAGTAGGTAAGAGAAGAAAGGTGAGAAGAGAAATCTTAAGAAAAAAGAGGCTAAAAGTAAAAGCTGAAAATAAAAGGGGCCACAAAGAGTAGTTGAATATTGAAAAGCATAACATCTAAACTTGAATTTGTAGACTCAAACCCGTGCCCAATGGTTCTCATCTTATTTTGTCGATATTTTTCTCTTGAGTGCTTTTATTCAATTCCATAAAGTCACTTTTAAAAGATGTTTATAGGTAGTCGATATTGCCTCTACTAAATCATGCCGATATTAGGTTCACCTTGTCTGTTTCATTTAAGTGATTTTATGAATTTGGTTAAACGCACTCAACCAATATATCAACACAGATACAATATAAGATTACTAGTTCCAGTCAATAAATTCAATTTTTACTGCTAACAGCAACGTTTGTGTCTAATATGAGTCACTTGAAAAAAGACCAATTGTTCATGAGACACTTATCCTGCAGACATTGAATGAAGAAGGCTACGAAATACTACCGCGCCCTGCAAACTTACCAAACCCCTTTCCGACCAACTGCCTCTTTTCCAAGCATTCAGACCCCTTCCTACAAGGGGAAGGTCTTCAACAAACAAAGTAGCATCACATAAATGCCTCCAAAGAATTCATCGGTTCCAGGACTGCAGCATTCTGTGCTTTCGGGATGAATGACTTGCTTCTCATTGGCGAAAAAATTCAGAAGTTTATTCTTCCGATCAATAACTTCTATTCTAAGTTGAGATATACTGCTTCAAAGTTCATGCTTAAAATTATTTTGCATCAACCTATAAGATCCAGTGGAGTAGTGTTGTGAGAACGCTTGGGAACAGCGTTCCGTTACTTTCTTTGAGAGACGAAACAGCGTTTCCTTACAATCTATATTCTACTGAAATTATCATTCTGTTTATCTGTTTGTACTCTGACATAAGCTGAAACAGTCTATCGTAGATATATATATATATATATATTGAATCGAGGTGTGTTTAATATGCTCCCTTCTCTGAACCATCCAGCTGTTGAGAGTTACTTCGCTCTACGGATCGTTGCGCCGAGTGCAACTGACAGAATTGCGTTCCCTCACTTATTTTTCAACAATATACTACAGAATATGCGTGGCATCGTCTAAATAATGCCCGCTTTGTTGCCTTGTCCAGTTAGGATTTCCTATTGTGATATTTATACGTTATAATTAACCTCTTTACATATTTGAAAGAAATGAAGCAGATTTACAAGTCTTGTGTACGCAGACACATACCAATTTGAGAGGAAAAGCATTCGACAAAGAATATCATTTCATTTAACAGTGACCCAGTCTCATTATTTACTTTATCAATAAATGTTTGTCGTTCGGTTTTGCTACACATCCTGACAAAATCTTGCTCTATCTTATGAAGTCCTTTCCGGAAATAATTATACTTTTAATAATTCATGGAAAAACACGTTTTTGAGCCAACTTAGATAAATGTCTTGCAAATTTATCAATCAAAATTTCTGACAATTAATTTCCGTTAATTCATCGTTGAAAATCGAAGTCGACCACCTCATTTATAATTCCATAAAAGATGGCGAAAAATTTTTCTTATGATATTCATCAGAATCCTAAATGTTTTATTCATTTTCATACAATTAGTTTATTTCTTTGGAAAAAAAGAAGAAAAACTCCACAATTCATTGTTAATACTCGGCTGTTGTTAAAACTCGTATGATTAATGCATTTACAATAGCAATTATCAAAACCCTAGAGCAATTATTTTAAAAATAACAATATAGCTGAATGAGTTACTAACGTATCCATCAAAAGCCAATATGGCTAATTCATTTATCTAAACATTTATTACATGGAGCGGCGATATGTTTTATTAATTCGAGTATAAAGAGACAGTGCTGAGTAATTGATTTTTCAGAGTAGTCATCAGAGCATCGGTAGCTAATTTATCTCCAAATAAATTAGGTGCAACTAGACTTAGCCTCAATATATAATACAGAATAGTGTAAGCCGTTGAGATCAGTATGTTTGCTCACAGGAATATCTTTTTTATCTATTGTAAAAGCATCATTTTTCTGTCGTTGATTACTGACTCAACAATGGCTTATAAGGAGCATTTGATAGATATTGAGGCTTAAACAGCAACATTATTAACGTAGCGGATTATATAAATCCTGATATTTTACTAATTTGAATACTGGATGATTCTATCGATATCTACCCCTGCACTGAACGTTCAATGTAAAACGACAATTACCAATCTAATCTCGACTACAGTCGCTAGCATAATGCTTTGGAGACATACTGAGCGTCATGACTCTGTCCCTCAGACTAAGCTAAACTTCGTAAATATATGCGCCAGATTCATCATCTTGGTCAATATCAAGTTTTAAATATTTATCTTTTAAAAGGTAGATACATCGTGATTGACATAATCATATTATCAGCAGTAAATGACAGACTCATCCATCAACTCCGAGTTGCTAAGATGAAAGCGATATCCCACACTGGATGACCAGAGGTAGAACGACGCTCATCAAATTGACACTGAGAAAGGGAGCCAGTAAAGAATTATGGACCAATTACGTGCCTACCACTAATGCAAAAAATCAGGCAGATAACAGAGAAAATATTCATTTCTAAGGAAAGAAGATGATACTTACCAGAAGAAAAAAGGAAGGATACAGGAAAGGAACCAGAGTGACGAAATACTTGCTCAACATTGACCAGATAATCATAAAGAAGTAAGAAAAAAAAATGGATTCACTAAATAAAGCATGCGACATTTTGCCACATAGACGGATATTTGAATGCCTCGGTATATACAAGATTAGCGAACCCACTGTGAGATTCATTGCCAACTCTATGAAATACTGAAATGGGAACTTGCTAGCTACAGGAGACTACTCAAGGTAAGGACTGAATAAGTGCAAAAAGTAGCAAAAGAGGGAACAGCGAAGCAGACAACAAGGAAAGAAAATGGGAATCTATCACTTGACACACGACCATTTATAAATCAATAACCTCAATTCTAACAAATAAAATGTACTTCTAGTTTGAAAACAACAATATCCTTTCTCGTGAAGAAATGGCTGAAAAAGAATTTTGTCTAGGTGCAAAAACCAATAATTATTCAATGTAACGATACTCAAGAACTGTCGTACCAAACCCCGTAATCTAAGCACAGTCTGGCTTGATTACCAAAAGGCAGTTGACAATGTATCACATACTTTGATAGTGAGAGCCTCAGCAGTACATGATATCGGACCATGATTAATTTACTCAATAAAAAAGCATAGAACTTTTGAGCACCGAACTACTCTTTAATCATTATAACTGCACCCCTGAATCCAGGAATATGGCCATTAACCACGAAATCTTCCAAGGAGATTTTTTTTCACCTCTCCTTTTCTGCTTTGCTCACATCCCTCTTCCAACCAAACTCAATCATGCCACCAATGGATGATCTCAAAAAGTGTTCAAAGAATGACCCTGTGTGAGGTTGGGGGTTAAAAATGTTGAGAGGTTCAGTGATAATACGGGAATGAAATTTGGCCTTTGTTAGTGTGCAAGAGCAGGCTTCAGGCAAGGAAAACTCGCAACAACAGATGATATCCGTTTAGATTTGGATAACCATTCAAGAGCTTGAGCAGGAGGGCGCATATAAATAATGAATATGAAGAAGTCAATAGAATCCAACGTACATTAATGAAAGAAATAATAAAAAAGGAGTACTGCAGGAAGGGTTTAAACAATCCTTAAAACTAAGCTTAACTCTAAGAACTGCATCCGAACAATGAACACGTTGGCCATACATGTAATGCAATAAAGTTTTGACATCATAGAACATGGCTGACATACACTGAATGGACGCTAAAACAAGTGAGATCCTCGTCAACAGCAGAATGAACCACCCAAAAGCAGGCGTAGATCGACTTCACCTCCTCAGGAGAGAAGGTGAGAGAGGTTAGAGAAACTGTAATATAAAACTTCAACCATTGGCCTTCACACTCACCTGTAGGCAAGCCGAGACTGGATGTTAAACCATGAAACAGTTAGGAGACTGCAATCAGCTTTGAGGGATCCTAGCCATTTCGAAGTGAGCTGAACATGACCGATATAAGAGAAATCAACTGAGTGCAAAGACGTGGGAAATTAGGATTGCAAAAATATGGCAACTTGAGACTGAAATAATAACTGTTGTTTTAGGAGCACGTTGACTCATTAAAAAGAGTATCGAAAAATATTTACAGGGGAACCCAATCATCTATGAAGTACAGAAAATTGTCCCCACGGGCACCGCCAATTCCCTTCGACAGCCACTGCCCTCGTAAATATCTTGTCTTTTAATCAACGATGCACTAACTTTGTTGTGTAGTCTTACCATGTATTGACACCGCCCTGTTAGTGCTTACTAAATCATAACATCGTTGCCAGCTCTAAGTTTCTAGCTGAAACCCGATGTGCAATTCATACAACCAGACATCGAAAGGAAAACATTTATTATATTCATTATAATGATGATGATAATAAGAAAAAATAATAGTAATAATTACCCTGTAACCTCAAACACCTTTCAAGTCTCACTCTTAATATGAAATAATACAAGATAGCGAGTGAGAGAAAGAAAGAAATAGAGGAAGCAAAAGGAAACGATTCGTAGGCTTTACTAGCAATGGAAAAAGGGAAAGGAAAAAAGTAGGTAGTAAAGATTTGGGGTGAGAAAGGAAAGAGAAAAGAAAGAGAGAATGAAAAAAGAAAAAAGTGAAGATGAAGGAAATTTTCTAATTTTTCTCCATTATTTCATCGAAAAATTGACACCTAATTTTGTTTTATTTTATAGATAATTAAATCATGATCAAAATTTGTAACAATTCATTGAAATATCTTTGTACATTTATTTATATATTAGCTTATTTTTTTTCGAAGTTTATCGGTAAAAATGATTTTGTAATTCTAAATTGGAATTCGACCGAAATATTTTGTTGGTAACTATTTACGTAATTAGAAAAAATACAATAAGAAAAAGTAAATTCAAACTTCTTCACTCCAATTTGTTTGAATATTGATTTTTTTTTTCAGTTGGACGTAAAACGGAAAACACGATTAATACAATCCTGACACAAAAATACGTGACTTGGTGCTTTGCAATTCCTCAAACTAAAACGGTTCTAGTAAAAATAATTTTTCATCGAACTTAAAATCTTAATTTAAAATTCTATTAATGATTCCTCTAACATACTTACGAGTAATTCAAGTAATAAAGAACTCTCGTAACCCTCGTGAAAGACACTTTCACAGTTTTGATTCGAGTGTTTGGGGGAGTGTCGAATGAAGGACGGAAAAAAGGCTGACGTTGATCATGAAGATGTCGATGGTCGGAGCAGCAGGAGGCCGAATGCATTTTCAGTTCAAGATCAAAGTTTATGATGTGGATTAAATTCCCATTTTAAACGTTATCATGTATTTCAATTTCGTTCATGAATTTTAATTCAATGAAAAATTTTCTCTCAATTCACAACAACGAAGTCGTCTTGAATTTTCACTTTTTACCGTCACTGAAAAGCTTGTGACATTGTATTACCGTTTTCAGTTTTAAGCATATCCTTCCACCATAAGTCCATTGCTGAACGAAGGTTTTCCTCGTCCCCTTCCATGACTACCTGCGATTGTGTTAATCTTTACTGTGTCTTACCTGTGAACCATTCCATCACATCACTCAATTCAGTGACTGGCCTTTTCCAACTGTGTTTACTGTACTATTGGCTCCGATGAGCTATTCTCAGCTATATCTGATACCTCCTCTGGCTAAATTCCCAGCGTTTTCCGAATTGTGTTTCTTAATTGTTTGTATAGTATCTTTAACTGTAGTCCTCACTCTGATACATGTTGATCTTTTCCCATCTGTTAGAGTCATCTCGAGCCTAGCTCTTTCCGTGTCTTTCTGTGTGATTCCAAGTTGATTCTTCGCTTTGTTAATTTCAATGTCTTACATTCGTAAGTCACAGCTGTTATTATTCACGGTATTGACACAGTTACTCTATTTATACCAAAGGATTTCCAGCCGAACCTTATGCCTTGTTCTATTTCGCTTTTATCATTTTTCTCTAACTTTATCACCTGTTTTTGGTGAACTAATTCATCAACCACGTGTAGAGCCTTTTATGGTCTTTTGGGGACCTTTATTGTTGAACATTACTTTTGTTTTTGGTCTGTTCATCTTCAAGTCTACTTTTTTTACTTTCCCTATATTTATCAGTTGATGGTGCTTCTGCTGCTATGGACACATAATCAGCGAATTCCAAGTGGTTTGATATCCTCCGTATTTGCTTACTCCCGCAGTCAGTTTTTCCAATGATGTTTCTAAGGCTTGCTACGAATGAGTTTGATTCTCCCCCAGACCTTATTCTTTAATCCGGTCGGTGCTATCACTGCCAAAGTAAACCAGTCTGACTGTAGTTGTGATAGAAAGCAACAAATTTTAGACGAACGTAAATAGTAGCATAAGAATATAAATTATAACTGACAATACATGATCTAATAACGTTAATAAATAAATTCGATTACTGATACTGAACTGCCAGTTAGCAATGAACAAAGTGCAGGGGGAATCAGGGTAGGGGAAGTGGTTAAGTGTTTGATTCCGACCCGTTCTTGCTACTCATTCCGGTGGCTCAAAAGTAGGAGCGGTCGGGCGTTAAGCGAGTCATCCTCCGGCATAGAGGGGTGCGACTTCAATTCTCTGCAAGAACTTATTCTCTATTACCACCCGCGCCGTTTATCTATTCACTCACTGCTGGAGGGAGACCAGTCTGAGCTTTGATGAATTGAAAAGCAGCTAAAATTGAAATAATGATTTATGATTCTTCATGTAATAAAATAAATCAATGAATAAGAAAAATGTGCATTTTTAACGACGTTCCCACTTGCCTGATTATTAGTTTCGAGTTACTTCATTATTCAAGTGCTGAATCTAACAAATTTTGACCCAAAAAGGCACAAAATCGGTCTTGTGTAGCAAAAGACATCTGGCAACCCTATTTAGGGGATTAATGTAAGGTCTCTACGAATGACTACACAGTATCTCTCAACCAAAGCCTCATTTTAACATTTACAATAAATAGAGGCTCGGCTCAGGATCAGGTTCAAAAAAGATGACATCGATATAGTTGATAGGGTCCAAAGGGAATCAGATTATGTATTGAATAAGACCTTGCTCCAGCCTCCAATATATCAATGATGTTGAAATCATGCCCTATAATATATGCATTATTCGAACCCTAAAACATGCAGAGGGTTTGAAACAGTCCCTCTGTCCCCAAAATGGGAATTGAAGTCGATGAAATGATACGGTTCAGGATCAAATTCAGTTTTTCACATTCAAAATTAGAGAAAAAAAATCTCGGTAAAGATCCGGTTCAGCAAATTGGATTTTTTCTATGAACATTTTTCACTTATTTTTTACTATTCATTGAATAAATGAAAATATTACTTATTCTATAATAATTTTTTTTTTACGACAAACGAGTAAAGTAGTTCATTAAAAGTGTTGTAAGAGGGCAAAAAATGTTTTAGGTAGTTTACCGAAGTGGTAGGAAGAGAGTGTGAGAAAAAGATTGTTAGGTAGATTAATAAGAGGCTAGAAAAAAAAGGCTGCGAAGATAATTTAGATACTTTACCGACAGGATAGGAGCGGAAGAGAATTTTCCAGTCAGTTTCATAAAGTAGAGGGAGTGAGAATAAAGGAAGGGAAAGAACGGATATTATAGGGTAGAAAGAGAAAATCAGGTAATTTGATGATAGGGTTGGAAGAGAGGGAAGGAAAGTAAATTACGTAGTGTCTGACTTGATGCGAAGAGATAGAGAGAGGTAGGATAAGGGAAAGACAGACAGTTTGTTGAGTGGGAAAGGGGAGTAGTGAACAGGAAAAAGTTAGGTACTTTAATAAGAGGGGAGGAGGACAGGCAGATGAGAAAGTTATGCAGTTTTTTTAGGTGTATGATAAGTTACAAGTACGAAACTAATCCTTGTTCATATAAGATATTGAAAATCATGGACACCCAACAAAAATTGGAAGAGAATAAGAAGATAATCTTAGTTATCAACATCTGTACAATTTCCAAGGATCCAGCTAGTAGTTGTAATAGTAGGTAGCACTACAACTACTACTACTAATGATGATGATGATGATGATGATAATAATAATAATAATAATAATAATAATAATAATAATAATAATAATAATAATAATAATAATAATAATAATAATAGTAGTAGTAGTAGTAGTAGTAGTATAAGTACATGGACGAGAATAGAAGCCATAAATTACACTGGGACTTTGACATTAAAACCTGACCACCATATCTAAGCGAGAAGACCGGATCTAGAAGTCGTGGGCGAAGGGAAAAGAAGCTGCCAAATAATAGGTGTGACTGAACCTGCAAATCACTGAGTGAATATGAAAGAGAGTTATAAGCTATGAAAATACATGGATCTGGCAAGGGAACTGAAAAATGTGTGGAACATGCAGATCAGGGTAGTGCCATTATTGGTATGTGCACTTGGAGCTGTTCTAAAAACGCTGGAAGCGAAATTGGGAGGGGGAACTGGAGATGAGAGTAAGAATTGAGACTAAGCAGACCACAGTACTACTTGGGTCTCCATGAACACTGAAGAGAATACTAAAAAAATGAGATCAACGACCTCCAGTCGTTAGCAATGGCTTAACGGCTAAGATTGAAGAGGTATGGTTGAGATAGCACCAACCACAGCGCTACTAGGATATTTGAAGACAATAAGTAGAGGACATACTGTCACTTAGCCTTGAGTGACAACCACCAGACAACTGGTGTGTAACTGGAAACTGCAGCCTTACTGAACGTATTTAGGAGGGGACTTGAGACTTGAAATCACATTCAATCTCCAGCAGCGACCACAATCAGTGGCTTTTGCTGATCTGGCAGAACACGGAGTAAAATCGAAAGAAAGTGATAACCCAGATAAGTAATTTGACCTTACTAGGTAACTGAAAAAACATGGAACTCTGTTGTAGGGAAACTTTAGGGAAGAGCATAGCAGAGTGGCTGGAAGAACTAGATATCTGGCAAAGGTTCACGATCATTCAGGGAACAGCAACACCGAAATAAGAAATATGAAACAGGATTTACGAATTATTAAAGTGAGTCCTTGAGTGGTGAAAGGATTTGCTCTCACTTGGAATTCATTGGAAGTCACCCGTCACTACTGGTATAGAAACTGAACAAATAATAATAACAGCAATAATAATAATAATAATAATAATAATAATAATGATAATAATAATAATAATAATAATAATAATAATAATAATAATCGCAATAATAATGATAATGATAATGACAATAATAATGACAATAATAATGACAATAATAATGATGAGAAGAAGAAGAATAACAATAATAATAACAATAATGGTGATAATAATGATAATAGCAATAACAATAATAATAACATAAATGGTGGCATTAGCATATCTGATATTGAAAAATCAGACTAGAAAATCAGAATTTGCAAATCTGGAACCATCCCCTTACGTTACACAAATAGATTTCCGGCATGGGGATTATTCTGTTTTAATGACTCATTAAAAAAAAGTGTAATTTACAAGAAAAACAATCTACCAAACATGTGAATAAGATAGGAAAATGAAAATATAAGGTATTCCTTTTTTTTCCCTGTTCTAACAACAGAAATAATCAGTAATGCACAAAGACGATTCACACTACCCACATCCAAAATGAAACAAGAGGCTATGGTGATTCCATCAATCAGTGGGAGGTAGATACTTCTTCAGTAATAGTGCATTTTCTTCGAGGGATAAAAATTGATGAAAATTACCGAGATCATGGTGCAAGTTGTAAAGATAACAACGTTTATCATAATAGGAATATATCAGTTCCATTTCAAGTGTGATACATTCCATTGACTGCGAGACACAGGATATCTTTTTGGAAAAGGGTTCTCAAAATGTTTGGTCATCAAATTAAATGTGTAGCAACAGAAAAATTTAGATATGCTACAGTAGTCGACACAATAGTCATGACTTAGAAGTATAGAGTTTAAAAATAGATGCTTTTGAATTCTTTCTGCAAGGATTAGTGGATAAAATATATTAGTTCTGATGATCAGACTGGCCTCACCAAGTGTTGACAGCAAGTTCTGCACCAAAATTTGAACTTTCTGATAACTGTTTGAAAAACTAAAATCTTAATCAACCAGGTTGCATGAGATGTTTTTCTTCTTGAAAATGATATCTCAAATCTAAAATCAACAACGTTGGAATCCACCTTTCCATGATAAAGTAGCCATTTGAAATACCGTATTCTAATAATAGCTGACGGGCGTTTACTTCAGTGAATCCCAATCATGTAGTGAGACTTCGAATTAAGAAAAGGACTGGTTTATATCAAGGTTGAGTATAGCGGAAACAGCTTTTGCTTACTCTGCCCAGGGACAAACGGTAATGATGAAAGTTTGGTTTGAAAAAATGCCTTCCGATGCACTTCTGTCAGATAGTACGGCATGTCAGCAACGATACAGATTTGTTTAGATAACTGGCTAGGGAACAGAGAAGTGGGTTTGTTTTCCTGAGGGTCAGACTGTGCAAGATTAATTAAATATCATAAACTGTCTCAGCTGGATTTCGAACTCACTTTCCAGATTTTTTTTTTTTCGTGCTGATAATTGTCATGCCACATCGAGAAAGGAATGAACGAGTTCGCACTTTACAAAGAAATAAGCATGTAACAAAAATGTCATAATGGTTAAGAGACAAGGTATCTGGATAGATCTGAAAAGGGTAACCATTTTCAATATTGTTTTGCCAAAAGCAAAATTTTGCTAAATATTAAAATATCTTCCGAACTATCAGTTCGAATCTCATATGATGAAATATTTTTACTATGCTTACTTGATTCCATTCCGTAAAAAGAAAGCATTTATATATCAAAGCTCATCGAAGTATATTTTACTTCCCATCGTATGATTATCGTCATATATTTCTGACATGTTTGCCAAATAATTAAATGGGCTTCTCGCAAATCCGGAAGAATTAATTCTTTGCATTTTTCTTATATATCGCAAAGCTACAGATTTTATATCATTATATATAACTAAGATTGAACAAGTGTCAGAAACGAATCCGACTCAAGATTACTAGAATGCAAATTCGTAAGAGCTGACAATAACTATAACATAAGGTAAGTGCTTCAATTGGACAGAGAATAACGGAACAAACTGTCATTCACAGAGCAAAGTCTTGTTTTTAGAATATCAAAATCATTTACTACCAAATACAAATGTATTTGCTATGTTAACTTTTGCTTAGACATTCTAGACTTCGTTTCTTCTGATTAAACGATCCTAAAATATCCAAGACAGTTTGATATAAAGACTTATACTTTAAAAACTAGTTAAAAGATATTTAGGGGAAAGACGAAAGTAAATTTGGATTGACAAACTCTTATTTGTTTTATCTGAATAGTTTTGCTGGATAAAGCATATTTCAAAGGTTAGAAGAGAATTATAATTGTTCTTATCACTGAACAGAAGGTGAAATAACAGAGCATTAGAAGCATATCGCGACAGTTCATCAATATATCCTATGATTTTTTTTAGATTGCAAGGTGAGCTTAAGAATTAAGTCAGTATTGCACAAATCCGAAGGTTTCAGGTACCTTGTGGTTATCAAACTCAAACTACAATAATATTGATCGACAAAAAAAGCATGATAAACATGACGAGGCAATCAAATTCACTTCAGCATATCAATTATTCAATACCCTTATTTTAAATAAAAAATGACTTTATAATAACAAATATTTTCAACATGATTTCCTCCTTAATCGATGGTCTCTCCCAACGCTTATTATCATTATTCATATGGACTGAAAATTACACAATCAACATTTCTTATCAAAACTTATCAAATAGCTACCTGGGTATATATATATATATATATATATATATATATATATATATATATATATATATATATATATATATATATATATATATATATATATATATAACTGTTTTGTTTTTAAAAATCCTCGAAACATTTACATTGTAAACAACTGATAATCCCTGCAAAAGACAATCTATACATTGTACCATAATTACAAAGTATAGGGGGAATAGGGAAAATGACACCAAAGGAAATTATATAAGTTACGTTGACAGATATTAGGGAACGGGTGACTGAAGAAACGAAAAAAATTTATTGGAAAAGGTTTTTAATGTTTAATGTTTAAAGCTGTAAAGCTTTATATATATATATATATATATATATATATATATATATATATATATATATATATATATATGCCTATGTGACTGCCCGTCTGGTTGTGCGTGTAGAGACTCATACACTTAAAGATGGTATGCATAGAAACTCATTCACTTATGGACGGATATTTACTTTTTAGATAAATTTGAACATACATGTACATATTTATAAATATATACTTTATTTATATATCCATTCATAGAAACACATTTACATGAATATGGACATCAAAAATACCATTCTAATCTAAATCCATGTGTGGATATACATGATTGGAGAGCTCCTTACAAGTACACCGTTCATTATTTTTCCACGATATGAAAACTAATGATGCCGGCAATAAATTGTACTATCATTGAAAATCAATTATATCAAAAAGCAATTACGATTAAAACAATCATTTTAATCGGTGTAGCAGCAAAGATTTTGTCGTGTACGTTGGTTTAAAGTAAGTGGTTGGTTATAAGATGATTGGCATTCATATACGTATATTTTTTGAACGAGAAGAAGACACGGTTGGGTAATTTTTTTTATGTATATCATGTAAGACACAATGAACTAGACATAGATAGGCCTCAACTAGAACTTTTCATCGCAGTCTTCAGCAATCAGTAAACAGCGCGTATTGGATATAATGAGTGCATAGAACTAAAGACAGGGTTTCTCAACCTGTGCCATATTGCCCAACGGAGTTGAGGTGATTACAACTCTTGAGCGGGCGATGAGCAACCATGAAATTGTGGTGAACAGTTTGGGATTCGAAATATCTAGGTCTGTGATAGACAAGAGTCCATAGATACATTTTAATATCATTTATCTAACTATGTGATATTGCGTATTATGTAGGTGCGGAGAGGAAGTGTAAATATTTGAGTAGTGGGGCACACTTTTGTACTACACACTATGTAGGTAGTTACGTAATGTATATATATATATATATATATATATATATATATATATATATATATACATACAAAGTGCTACCCAGAAACTCCAGGAATTTGAAAGGTGAGAGGAAAATGTATGCAGTTGGGCATTCTGCCGCTACGTTGAGCCAAAAGCACCTTTTTTTGTGTCAGTGAGTCAGCGGCTGTGTGCTGAGTAATGCTTATTTTTCGTAACGTTTTATTTAGGTACTTTAAAGCGTCTGCAATGGTGGATTAACAGAACTTGCCACAGGTTCTGCTTCAGGATCTACAAGACGTCTGCAGAAACTCACAGGTTGCTTCAGGAAGCCTCAGGTGACCAAACCATGGCCCAAAGCAAAATATTTTTTCCTGGTAAAAGCGTTTCAATTCTGTTGAATTGCTCGGTAGTTCCTGGCTTCCTTTCCCACACTATTTGCCTGTCCCTGCCATCGCTACTTCCCAAGCTAAATTCTGACTGAAAGAGTTTTGTTTGAGGAAACCCAGAAATAATCACTGGAGGTGCTCTTTGCCATCATGCTTAATGCCATGGATGTATGCAGACGGAGTGAAAAATACAGGAAATGCTGTAAACATGCTCAAAGGGACTTCTTCGGAAGCACCAGTCATAACAAGGTTCTAAAGTTGCTAGGCTAAGTTATTTTCCGGCAATGTTCGAATTCTTTGAATTTTCGGTGGCACCTCATACGCTAACACTCGTCAAAGACTACAAGTAAAAGTTATGCAATACGCATGCTAATTTAAACCGATCGCTATTTGTAATTATTGGATTGTATGGAGGCACTGAGGGATTAAAACAGTATCATATTATCGTGTTTGTGGATTATCGAAGATGGGTCAATCGAGAAAAAACCCAAATGGCAGTGGGCTGGTCACGTTACGAGAATGACAGTCAACTGCTGGAAATCACCTCTCACAACATGGATCCCCAAAGATCACATGCGAAACTGGGGCTGACAAAATATAAGATGGCGTGACGAAATAGATAGGTTCAGAATGTACTGACTCCGTAACGCCCATGATAAAGAGGTCTGGTGAATCTTAGGGAAGGTGCATGTCCAACAACGGATACTAAAATGCTGCTGCTGCTGATGATGATGATGATAATGAAGATGGATTTTGAGTAACAATATAACTTGATGAATGTTCACCGATGCCAACGTCTTGCGTTTTACCAATGTGCAAATCTCTCGTGCAGTTTAGGAATGTCGGATTTCAATTGACTATTGAATTTGTACACAATTAAAAATGTCATCTTTTATACCCGCTATTTTTATTGATTACTATAGGATTTTTGAATACCCCAAGTCTTTCGATTAGTAAAATCTGTCGCCAATACGACATTGATTATTTATCTTCCCTCTGCTCAAAACAGTCAATTACCTTCGTGTCTCCCGTGCAATCAAACCCTAATGAAGCCATGAAAACTTCACGATCACTGATCTCAGTATTCCAGGGGTAACTACACAGTAAAATAATAGCATGATTGTGTCGTGCAATATTGAGGAGAAACATTACTTCGACCAGTTATTGAAGATGTTCTCTCGACTGATGCACGAAAAACCTGACACCAATATCAAGACAATCCCTTTATGATAAAGACATTACTTGACTCATAGATGAGATGGCCTCAAATATCAACTTATTCATAATCTTCAGTGAACTTTGCATATAAGTGAACGAGTTCATAGTTGTGAGCAATCAATGCTTTATGATGGTATATATTCGGTTTTTTCAATGAATATCTTCAACCTGTCTTTTGTCAAATCATTGAAGTTATTTTTAATCCCATCCGCCAATATTGTTGCTTGCGCATCTGATGAAGCGCCCGGTATCGTAGGTAGATGCAGAGGTTTCCTTCCTCTTCTAAAGCTTGAAGTTCATATTTGTTATAACATTTCACTTCATGGTTCACCAACAGCATTCAGTAGTAAGATATATCAAGTGCAGGCGCAACGATGTCCAGTTGCAAGTTACAGAGACAGTGAATAAATCAAAATCGAATTCTTTGTCTGATTGAAATTTCTGTCAACTGTGCCTTGATAATGATAATGACAGTGAGGCTTTTGTACCATATTGAAGTAAAATTGTTACCAAAAAGCAACTGTGTTTTTTGTTTCGTTAAACATTTTGATATAATCATAGGATTGTTTCAAAAGACTTAAATGTCCACTTTTCTGATTGCTTCAAAATGTAATCCTTTTTTTTTTCTCAGTTACATTATCACCTGAATCACAGTCGATTCCACCAATTTCAACAATTGGATAGCTTGAATGATGAGTAGGTTGATGAGGGTACAATTACTTATTGCGACTATTTGCAATCATTGCAAAGTGACATTGCTCAGTGATTCTAAGATATCCCAAGAGGTAGATTGCGAAGGCGATGTTTAAGAAGAATTAATAGAGCTACAAAATGGCAATGATGCGACATCGGCATCAAGGAAAAAAGGCTCCTAGTATCATTAAAGTATGTAGAATTATTACCTTAATCTATGGAAGCACCTAAATTTGTGTTTTTGTTTTTTTTTGTCTTCCCAACGCCCTGCTTTGGTTAAAAACTGGTTTTAGTCACGTCACGTCGCCATCTATTAGTAGAAGTGGGCTGGGTATAACCAAGGTGACCTGCAATTAAAAATGGCTAATTTTCAACCCGCTGTGTATGCACCAGCTGTGTCACACCAGACACAGTGATAGCATTAGTGATATCTACAAACTGTATGGGTGAACAAGCGTTTGATGTTTCTTCTTTACATTAATCTTATTGAAGAATATTGTAAAGTAAATTCACATACTTTGATTTTTATTCATTTTTATTTTCTTTAGTCAAATTTTGGCTTTTTTTTTTCATATCATGAATAAGATCATACACAAGTGTGAAATAGAGGGGAAAAAGTGAACAAAGAGTAATGTAAATTCCCTGAAGGTTTTTTTTTTATTGTCAATGAAAATTGAATTCAGGAATAAGTCGACCAGGATCATGAACTTGGACTGGAAAGCTATAAAAGTCAGAGGAAAGAATACCAAAGATATGAATATATTCAAAAGAATATATTTCCTATCAATGTAGGGTGCAGGGTATGACAAAAAAATCTTTCGCTTTAATCGTTCAGTATAAACATCCATAACTCAGAACGATGCTGGGTTTAATAATAACATTAGCATTTCCTGGATGACGGCCCTTGTTTCATTCAGACGTTTGGGTTAAAATGAACAGAGGTCAAACGAAGGATAATGTTTCTTTCTTTTAAATCGTTGTAAATTTGTAAATCTATTGGATCACATCGTGTTGGTGAACGTAAGAGACGAGTCCTTTGATCACGTCATTCATGACCATATTCATGCCATATTCATTGCCAGCTAGACATCGACATACATGGTTAAACATGAAATTCCTAAGCTATGGCAGAGAAGCAAAAAGCTTGGTAGCATCGTAATGGATAGCTGGAACAACCTAAGTTAATGGCAATGATTTTGAGTCTCAAAACCTGGTCTGGCCCAAAGATGTAGGGCTTAGTTAGAGACATAGCAAGTGTTTTATTGCAGTACTTGTATAAATCATTTCACCGTACGTATGTTATTTTCTCCGATATAAATATGCATGCATTCACACACGAGTGCATTATCAACAAATATGAATGCATACATATGCATAGCGTGTGCGTGTTTATGTATAATATATTATTATGCATATGATATATCCTATAAGATTCATATAAATGATAATATTCTATAAATATTAGAATACGAATTGATACACAATGATTCAGGATATCTTAACTGATTGATCATTCCGTCAATCTGACAAGTTGACCGACATTTTTCCGTCTCACATATTTCAAGTATTATTATAAGTATTTTATTGCTGTAGTCAAATTGTGGCAAACAATCGCTATAAATGGCCAAGAAATACCTTAGGTTACCTCAAATAACTTCTGACTTCAATATTGCATCGTTTATGTGCATCAGCAAGAAAAGATTCACCCTTGTGCCAAAATTTCGGTCGTGTGGATGCGAAACTATAACTTAAATTGAGTAAAAATGACTAGAAATTACTTTTGATGATCTTGAATGACCTTTAACGTCAGCTAAGCTTAGCCTGTTACCCTTGATGTTATACAGTGTACCTATACACACAATTTCAGCATCTTTGGTGCAGAATAGTGGTCTTAAACTCTAACCAATTGCTTAAAAATGACTTATGGACATCTCAAATCATCTCAGAGGTCAACTCTGAATTGTATATGGCCTTTACATTGGAAACTGTATCTCCATGCCGAATTCAAGTTTCACTGGTGCAAAGTTGTGGCTAAAATTCCCAAAAAATGTTTGAAAATTACCAGAAAATCACCCTTGGTGACCCTGAAAGACCCCCAAATTCAAAGATTGCGATTTTTTACCAGAAAATGTATCAACAAGCTCAATTGGGGCATACTTGGTCCAAAATCGTCACCCATAGCTCTGAAAAATTGGTCAGAATGACCAGAAAAAGACGTCTGATAATGTCGGATGACCTCCGAGGTCAACTTCAACGAGCATGTGTTGTGATTTGACTCCACTTCAGCCTACAAGCATTTTAGGCTTAGGCTAATCGAAAAAAGGCACAAATAGACAGACAAACAAACAAAAGGCTAAAAATATATATATATATATATATATATATATATATATATATATATATATATATATATATATGTATATATACGTGTGCGTATGTGTTTATGTGGTTTTATATGAAAATAGGGGACTCGATTCCGTAAATCTACCTAGATATCTTAAATCTAACTAATCAAATAATAAAGAACAGAAGAGGATAATCCATCTGTAACATTCAGACTAAGACCAACTAAAGAAAGCATTTTTCAAATTACAAACAAATATTAGAATCTGTAAATTTAAGTAAAAATAGTGAATTTAGCATTGCTGAAATCGAATGCTGGATCCTGCAATTATGTGATGAAAATCTTGGCCACTTATAGACAGAAGAACTAGAGAGTGTAAAAAACTTGTCAAGAAAACTCCTCAAAAAGTGTAATACTTAAATTCAGTCAAAGCATTTAGAGTTTGGCAAATGTTTGAGTGAAATTTAAATTTGATCATTATTGTCTATATAGAAGAATCAGTGTTTGATTTGTGGAAAGAAAAAGTAGTTGGATTTGTAAATGAGACGATACAGTGCCGGAAATGCTCTATACACCCCTAAAAAACAAGTCACGAGCTTAAAATCCACGAGTATTACAAGATATCATGGAACTTCAAAATAAATTCGTTTCAGTCACGATTGATAAAACAGTAAATAAAGTAGCATTTATAAGTGCTATATTCAGAAGATATTTTTCGATGCAGGTATTATAGTAAATCAAAATTCTATGTATAAAGTATCTACTTATGAACCTGATGATAGCATATTTAACTTATTTTATATTGATTTTTTCACTCATGAACCTGATGATATCATACTTAATAACAACATACTATGTGAGAAAAGGGAAATAAAATATATGAATATATGTATAATTACCAATTACGTTATGGGTGCCTAAAATGCACAAATACAAAAGTTTCTCGCTTTAATGAGGACACTAGAGTTTAAGATCCCTTGGCAGAATTGTTTTTAAAGATTTCAAATGATTATACAATCAAATATATGAATTCCATTCTGTAGTAATTTAAACTTTCTCTGGTAAATAAATAATTTTATGCCCGCTGAAACAAAAGGATGTTGTAAATAACTGTAAAGGGGTGAAATCTATTTCAATATACTCTTTGTACAAATATTCATCATGGATATCACATTAAAGAATTAAAAGTAATAATAGGCACAGCATTTGCTGGAGTAAATAGTGAATATTTATCGGATTTACAAACTGTAAAGCTTTTTTATGTGAAACAAAAAATGACAAAACTTCATTTACATGCTCTACCCTTAAGTTGATTGTTAGCCATCTTTTGGGGGAGAGTTACTTTGAAATAAGTAATAGATTTTCATATCAGGTTATTGGTATTCCTATGTGGATCGATCCTGTACCGTTTTGGGAAAATTTGGTATAAACATAGAGATGAAAATATATTTAAGTCGCCTTCAATTAAAACAAGTATAAAGCGAGTACATGCATACATTTTATTGATAACGTGTCGTCATAACAATGGAGGAAACTTCAGAAATTTCTATAGTTCTGTTTACTTTAAAGATCTTGAACTTGAGTGTGAACATAACAGAATACACGCAACCTTCCTAGATTCAGATAAGAAAAAACCTAGATAATTTGTTTGTCAATAACATGTTCGACAAAAAAGAGAAAATTTAAGGATTACACATATCACACTTGGATTTATCGACTTGATAGCGAAAACTGTTTCTTTTGCTTATAACAATGGTCAATCAAGGTGGTGAACGTAAAATTTTTAGGTAATTTGATAAGGTCATGAGCAGAAATTCTGACCTTTTTAGAACTTATAAGGTTGACCATAATGAAATAATGACGAAAATTCATGATATACATGTTAACGAGAGTATAGAACGATAGACGAAATGAGAAGTGTATAATGAATTAAGAAATTTGAATAATTTAACTTTCAATGATATCTGTTTGTATGTTTCTGGGGCTTATGGAACCAAAAGAGATAGATTTGGTCTTTGTCAGTGTAAAAGATGATTGAACTGGCTAAAACAGAGGATAAAGAAAACATCTGTTTGACTGATAGGTAGTTTGGCGTGGTGGGAGATTGAGAATCGAATACTAAATAACTGATAGGATAGTACCTACGGTGTTATTAACTACTAGAATTCCATTTACACTCCTCTTAACCATATATAAAATACTGATTCAGTTAGAAGAAATTTAAGATATTGAGGTTAATGATCTTGAAATATTTAGTCAAATTCTTCGGTTAAAGATATTGGTAGAGAATCTAATTTTTTCTGGTTAAATAGTATTCTTGAATATCATATCACAAGTTGGTTTACATACATACAGTTCACATACAAATTAAATCCCATATAACGGATATAATATTCTCAAGTATGGAACTCAACAAAAGGTGACACGAAGAACGAATCCCATCCGTTGTTATCTTAATTGCTTCACAATAGTCAAATTTGTAAGCAACAGGTAAGCAAGCCCTTTGTTCCAAAAGATTAAATGAAATGTACTAAAGAATAACAATCATGAACAATGAATTATGATCATCACTAGTCGCAGCAGCAACAGCATTTTAGCGCCTGTCACTAGATATAGAGTTTCCCTAACCTTTCTATCAAGGGGATCGCAAAGTGAATACATTTTGAACTTGTCTAGTCCGTCACGCCATCTCATATTTTACCGGGAACATTTTTTGCATATGATCTCTTATGAATTGGGATGTCCATCGGTTGTCCTTGTCCAATTTTTGTTTTCCACTTGTTCCTTTGGTATCTCAGACCCCTATCTTTTCTCTAATATCGTATCTTGCAATCTCTCCATATAATGGTGAACATGATTTTCTCATATGGAGGTTTCATGGTTCTCAGTTTAAGGGTTAATCTATTGGCTAGTCGGAACGTCTCGGTCCAATAGGTGACTATCGGGAGGATGCATTGGTTGAATATCCTTCTATTTATAATCAACGGGGCTTACTTCTTCATGACGTTTGGACTGTCTCTACCGAAAACTCACCAACCTATAATGATTCTTCGCTTGATTCCATTTCCTTTTGAAGATTTCATGGAGATTCGTTGCCCTACGTAGATGTCATTATTCACTTTCTTCGGTTCTGCATTTTCAATACTGATCGTTTAACATTTGTCCTCAACGTATTTGTTATTTGTTGCTATTATAACATGACACAAAAAATAGTAAAACAAAGCTAAATATTAAAATCACACCTTGAGGGAAGATGGTATTTGATCCACACTGCTGAGGACCCATGTTCATATAACAGATTGGTTTTCCAATCCCCGAAACGTTTACATGGTAAACAACAGACGATCACGAACAAGAAAGATCCACACATAGTATAATGATATCTAGTTCTGTATAAGGCATGAAACCCTTTGGAAAATTTGCATTAAGTGCATTGCAAATATTTGAGAATGATCGACTGAATTGATAAATTTCGAAAGATTATTTAATATCTTTAGTGTTTAAAGTTGTAAAGATCTCTACTATATATATATATATATATATATATATATATATGTATATATAATTGTGCCATCCACAGACAGCTGTTTCGATGTATTACATTTGGACTTTCACTTGCTACAGACTTTCCATTAACCCACCCAGTAACGCGAGGAAGGAATTGAAACCTTCGCTTCAGATGTGGAGACCGATATCCTACCTCTGAGCTACGGAACTGGACGTTCAGTAAGGCTATATTTAAGCGATATATTTATTTACACATGGATCTCCCATCCACCTGAGTGCTCTATTCCTATGGAAGAGCATTGAATAAGCTTACAATGGATGAGTTACCTCACTTAAAGAGTGCTCAACCCTCAATAGAGGAGCTTTGTGTGTATATTTATATACTCGTATATAAGTGTATATAGATATTTTGGTGCATAGGCAAGTCTCTAAATATGTATACGCATTCATCTATCTATATGGATATATGTGTTTGTGTGTGTGTGTAAAAGATAATTCATACATACTCATTTAAATATTGAATAACACATTTGCATGCCAGATCACTGTAAACATAATCCATGCTGCTTAAATTAATAATTTCTTTTCAAGATCGTGATTTTATCTACTTATTCCCTGAACGTTGTTTCAGCGTTTAATTGTTTGATTCTTCTATTTTGAATCGACAACCAAAACTTGAGCTTTTCTCTTGTCATCAAAATAATGAAATAATAGAACAAAGGAATTCGTGTAGACCGCTCTGATTGTAGTCTTGACAAAGAGAACGAGGAGTGGGAGATCTTTAAAGGCGTACATGTTATTAAACCCGTTCCCATCAACACACACACACACACACACACACACACACATACATAAGCGCATGCATACAAGCAGTTATACGTATAATGTTCAAAAACAATCCCACACATACAAGTGCACCTTAAGACCCATGCGCACGTAAACATATATACACTCAATCACCTCTTGATAGATAGATAAATAGAAATCAATAAACTCTGATCGAGGATGGAATATACTATGACAGCGTTTCTGTACTAACTTATCCTAGAATCGTCAGACATAAGGCTTAATTTGTAGGGTAGTAAATGAAAATTACATTCATTGCCCTAGTGTAAGGCAATCTTACTAACCACCATGGTAGGGTACACACACATAAACACACATATATATATCATTTACATATACATATAGTTTCTTTTCGGTGGCGAATAATTCTGTTGAAGTTGGAGAAAAATTGGATATCATAATTACTATCTCAGCCTGCGATTTTAGTACTCGTTAGTCAAAAATTTCTGATGAAGATCATATAAAAGAAACAAATAAAATAATAAACTGGGAATTCGCAGAGAGAAATAGAAAATATATTGGGTTTACAAACTGTAAAACTTTCTGGTGTAAGATGCAATATTTACTTTACGTGTTTACCTTTAAAGTGATTCTCAGATATCTTGCTTATCAAATGTTACTTTAAAAACGGGTGGGAAATTTTTTCATTAGATTATGGGTGACCCAATGGGAATCGATCCTGCGCCTCAATGGGCAAATTTTTTATTTACAAAGACATGAATGTATGTATATATATGATTTCTTCAATTAGAACTAATACAAAGCGAGCTCGTTCATTCTTAGGTTGTACCCGTTCCATCAACGACTTATGTTCTCATAATGATGGAGGAGAATTCAGAAAATCGTATTATGCTATATACCCGGAGGGTTTTGAATTAGAATCTGAAAATAACATTGAATACGTTTTGAATGGTAACCCAGGTAAGTGAGCCATCTTTCAAAAAGTTGAATGATGTGTCGTATAAGATAGCATCCATATAAAATATTATATGATAATACCGCACATAGGATAACAAACAGCATGTATTCTGACATAAGCCATACATTAAAAACATAGCTATAGAGGATGTGGATTTTTACCAATACTGCTGGGATATAGCTGTTTTGTTCCTAAAATCCTCGAAACTGTCTCATTATAAACAGCATGTGACCCCAACAAAAGAAAATTTACACCTAGTGCCATAATAACAGATTATATGTGAAAAAAAAATTTTTAATTGAAGAAAAATTACATTAATTACATTGACAGATATTGGGGGAAACAATTAAGTGGCGCTTACAAAATTATGTGTTTAGTCTTTGAAGCTGTCAAGAATATATATATATATATATATATATATATATATATATATGTGTGTGTGTGTGTGTGTGTGTGTGTGTTTACAGCTTCAGACGTATGCTCACACTGTACGAGAATGTCTGAGGATATCCATCATCATCATCATCATCTGCTTAGGCCTTGCCGACCTCTTGTCATCTCAGTGCAAGCGGCACCCCGCCATATTCCCTTGTCGAACTCTCTCCTTTCCAATGTAGCGAGGGGTCATCCGGTGTCTTCTTTAATCTGGGGGGGGGGCATCTTTTTGATTGTCTCGGGTTTGGGAAATCCCCTTTATATGCCTGGTGGACTACGCTGTTAGCAGGAAGTCTGATGATACGGTTGAACTATCTGAACCTTCTCGCTTTGATCTAGTCCGTGATGATAGCCGTAATATCTTAATGATATCGGGGTTCCTGACTCAGTTAGCAATTGTCAGATCAGGATAATTCTGCGGCATCATTCCAAAAACTTGCAGTTTCCTGGGGTCCTCACCTTTCAGTGTTCATGTTCCTGAGGCATGTAATGCTACGGAAAGTATCAATGTATTTTGAGGATAGATTTTCTGCTGTTTTGATTATGAGTGCTCACTGAACCTGGATTATCTCAGCCCACCAATTTGATTCTCCGTACTACTAATAACTTGGCCATGAGCACCTCCACTGATAATATTTAGCCATAAATATTGACATACCATACATACACACTTGCAAACAGTAATGACTTGGGGGGTTAGCGCCACCTATCCCATATTGACTTTCGAATAAAGTTACCTTTGTAGACTAATTTGTAACCCCCAAGTTCTAACTGTTCGGATTACGCATAAAACCAAGCATACAATCACCGTTTTTTTTGTCCTTGACGTGTTTGTCGTTTGCTGCTATCATAACATGCCATGGATTATGTTTACAGTGATCAGGCATGCAAATGTGTTATATGATATTTAAATGAGGATGTATGAATTATCTCTTACACACACACACACACACACACACACACAAACACATATATCCATATAGATAGATGAAAGCGTATACATATTTAGAGACTTGCCTATGCAAACCATAATCAAAGCATTCGACGATTTTACCTTCATGGTATTACAGACAAACCATTTTTTTTTTCTGTTTGGCCCAGCATTGTTGGGGTTAGCAAGTGATGAGTCGTAGTTGGTACAGTAAGGAGAATGAGTAATGTCCTTTGATGAACGAATGAACCTTAGCCGTCGTTGTACTTACGTGCAGCATATTGTATTTGACAGACGTTATGGAGTTCACTTGACATGTTGACTGCTGCCAGGTCCTTTGATTAATCGTTTTAAATAAATCATTGCAGTTATAATTTGACAGTATTTACTTTACTGTATCATTACTTGTCTACGACCCTATTTTTACACGGGCCTTGATTTCCCTGGGGTAGATTTGTCCTTTTTTTATGACTGACGACTAAAAGACAAGTTATTGATTTTAGGCAACGTTTTAGGTAAAAAAAGAAACTAGGCTTAAAAGGTCCTGCTCGAGGAATTATGTAGTCACGCATATTTCATTGATTCGATCCCAACTAAAAGCCATTATTTCGAATGCTGATTTTCAAGACAGGTAAGACCATCCCATCCCACCCACCGGTAATCCCCCTTTCTCTTTGTGGTCCAGTGTTAGTCCAAGTCAAATTATTATATATGGGTGTGTGTAATTATGTGTATAAATATATGTATATCATATGCATATCTCCCTCCCTCTCTCTCTCTCTCTCTCTTCTTCTTCTTCTTCTTCTTCTTCTTCTTCTTCTTCTTCTTCTTCTTCTTCTTCTTCTTCTTCTTCTTCTTCTTCTTCTTCTTCTTCTTCTCCTCTCTATATGTAAATATATATACGTACATGTATGCGTGTGTGAGTGTCTGTCCGTCTTTGACAGTGTGATAATTAAAATGTACATAAATGTACATATGAATTTATGATATGCATCTGTATTTATCTATATGTGTGTGAGTGTGTGTATGATGATTATGATATATATGGATATATGTATATGTATATGTATATTATATATATACATATACGTACATATATATATATATATATATATATATATATATATATATATATATATATATATATATATAAATGATCAATCACGAACTCAAAGATTTCAAATTGCACTCACACACACAGTCCCAAGATATGTTATCAATTTAGACTCGGAAGCATCCAGAGCCATTCCATTTCTTTCCAGTCTTTTCCAAAGATGCACAAAGGAGGTGAGAAGGGTGGGGTAACGTTAATATGACGGGGGGTAAGGGGAATGGAGCGTGTGCAGGAGTTGGGGTGGGGTAGTGTATGTATGAGGGGGGGTCTGTCGTCTTTATTTTCTTTCCTTCCTATTTACTACTTCCATAAGTGGTTTAGAAAGTGCACTTCAGACAGTGGAAAGTGATTATTGGTTCTTGCCAATTGCTCGTCACACGTCAAGGTTCACAAAGATACATGCTCTTGCACGCACATATGCACACACACACACACACACACATACGCAAACACACGCACACACACACACACACACACATACATACACAACCACTCTAACACACACATTTATAAGTACGCACGAACACACACACACACACACACACGCACACTTACTAACACATGAGACCGTTGTATTCTCGATGAGAAACCAGAGACTCAAAACGCATCTATAGATTATAAAGTCTAAACACACTCGGGTAATGGAGGGCAAGTCACACCTAAAAGATTAAAGATTGTTGTACGCATTTTTCATTAAAGACGTCTTTTATTTATATTATTTTTTTTAAGGAATAAAAAAAATGGAATATCTGCATACAGTCATTGAATTTCTCATCATTTAACAAGCAAAAAAAAGTTGAACGATAGGACAGACACTTACCCAACTCTCCAAGGGTAAATATTCTTACATACTAAGTACTAATAAGAGCGGAGCGTTGTCAAACGCAGATTAAACGTTTAGAAGTAGAACGAAAACATGAATATACGTGTGACAGAACAACTTCACAGACATGAATTTTAAAGTGCCATAAACATCGCAACAATTATTACGAGTACAGATAACTACACGCTTTAAAATGTTCGATATATATTCTTAGACGGATTACTTCATGGTTTAAAGGAGCATGTATTTTCCCAGGATCCCAATGGTCAGTGTTCGAGTTCAAATGAAATAATGATATCGAATGCTGATTTTTGTATTAAACTGGGCCTCCTCTTCAACTCAAAACTTCTTTCCTTATTTCCACACCCATATACACACACACATACACACACACACACACACACACACATATATGTGTGTGTATGTGTAAGTATAAATATATATATATATATGTGTGTGTGTGTGTGTATATGTATTTATAAGTATATGTATATATATGTACATATACTTATATATATATATGTGTGTGTAAGTGTAAGTATACTTGTATATATATATACATATACGTGTGTGTGTGCATGTATGTGCGTAAGTATACATATATATGTATGTAAGTATACAAATATGTAAATATAAGTATACATCTATATATATTCATATATGTAAGTATATTATCTAT
This sequence comes from Thysanoteuthis rhombus, assembly GCA_963457665.1. Taxonomy (NCBI): domain Eukaryota; kingdom Metazoa; phylum Mollusca; class Cephalopoda; order Oegopsida; family Thysanoteuthidae; genus Thysanoteuthis; species Thysanoteuthis major. The sequence goes on from OY735201.1 coordinate 56,399,247, forward strand.
ATATATATATGTGTGTGTGTGTGTGTGTGTGTTTGTGTGTGTACATTTTCTTAAGGATTCCATTATGTATGCTAAATTGTTTAGGATTGCATTCTCCTTTTAATCATATACACTAACCTACGTACATGGATGAATCCCTACTCCAGCAATAGAAAAAGTATTACGTAGCACACGTTTATTTCCAACATGATCCCCTTCCTTTTCAAAGCATTCAACACAACGCTTCAAAATCAATCAGATGATTCTAACGTTGTACAATGAAACTTCTGCGAAAAACCCGAGTAATACATGAGTCCGTCTAATGATCTATTGATCCATTTTTGTATATACATGCATACATAAAAATGGATTCATATATATTATATAGAAACTCTCATTTGAAATAGTCACCCGTTATTACACGTTGGGTGTACCATTTGGCTCAAACAACGTAAATAGAATAAACAATTAAAGAAAACCTGTAGCAGCCCCGTTTTCGTTAATGGTTCATTCTATTCATGTTGTCAAGGCCAAATGGTACATTTACTGCATGATGACGGGTGATCATTTCAAATAAGAGTTTCTAAGTAGTATAACGTAATTTGTATGGTAAAAAAGATACACAACCGTTCCTCCCCATACAACTTGATGCAGGCCATTAATTAACAGAACTCTGTAATCCGAGCAGGTCAAAATCATGATGTGAATATTCTACCATTTTTTGAGTTGTGGTGTCGGGCAGTTGTCTGACATTTTTGCAAAATGACCAGCCCATTGCCATATGCGTTTTTAATGGTTTCTGAAATCATGGACTCCTTTTTTTTCTCAAGTAGACTTACAATCTGTCCCTGTGAGACTGAGCATGATTCTCTCAGGCACTTGTAAGGTCGATTATTGGGTTAGATTCCATATTTCAGCTCCATAGGTGACTATCGAGAGGATAATTGGGATGTTTATCCTACTTTTTCAGACTACTGGAATATATATATATATATATATATATATATATATATATATAATACAAATCAAGAGTGCAACATAGTGCAATATCCGATGTGTGATGGGTTTATTTCATAAAGTGCTAGATAAATCAAACATCAAATATCAAATTGACTTAGAGCAATCCTCATATTATGGAATGAAGGATTCGCTACACAAACATGTTTATGTTTAAGCCCAGTTTGGGTTTCTTCAGGCCAATGATTCAATCTATTTTGGATCCCTTTTAGGTTGTTGTTCGGGGTGTGTCTATTTTTCTCGGCAGTGGTTTGATTTCTATTCCTGCATGTTGGGAGTTAACTTATGTTTTTAATAGAAATCTAGAGCGGTACCACCATTTCAGCACTATTCCATTTTTCTGCTTGATAATTTGGCTTTTTTATTTTTTGGTTTTATCCTTAAAGGTGAAGATTTCAAATTTTTCATTTAGGCATAGGTAACGTGGGATTCCAATGTTCTGGCATATGTGTGTTTGTTTCAATATTTTCCATTTTACTCAGGGCGTGAGGTTGCAACACGTTAGTTTCCAGTAATTTTTTTTATTGTGATGTACGTTTTTTTTTACATTTGTCGCTTGTAAATGGTGATATATGGTTAGGTAATCTTAGTTCAAAGTATGTAATATTTCGCTTCTTAGGGTTTCTGTAGTGTTGTTATTTCAGCTTTATGTACAATATTCGATTTGAGACATTTGTTTTGTAAAGGGCATCTGTTGCTGTTTGTACGATTGCAATCTGGTTTGTTTATGTTTTCTTCACGAGTATTGTTTCTTATAACATTATTGTTATGTTTTGTTATGAATCTTTGAAAATTATCCATACAACTATAAGTAATTTTCAGTGTGATAATATTTAATATTTTACATGGTGGCTTGCTCGGGGGAAAGTGTTATTTAATAGTTAGAGTGATATTTTCCCTGTGCTAGATTTTATTTTTAAGTTGTATGGAAGTGTATACCAGATGTTTTCCTACCTCTATATTTTTGATGTTGCAATGTTTCACTCCGTTGGATTTGATTTTTTCATCGTATTTGAAGATAATTTTGGTAAAACAACTGTCTTTTAAAGCTTTAGTACATTTATCTCTAACATTGTTGAATATCATTTCGTTTGGGGAATTGTATATTAGCTAGTTTCTATTGATTTAAGAATTTTTTTAATGATTTTTTTTTTTGATGGTTGAATTTTGTGTAAATATATGTGCCTTGAGAATTTTTTTCCTATGTAGCTTATGCATGTCATCATTTAGATTGAAGATAACATCTGAAAATGGAGAATTTATGTTAGCCTTAATTCCAACTTTAAATTTCAATTTTTTCATTCCTTTAATGATGAATTTTTTCTTTATTTTGTTGCATATTTGCACGTTGCTATCTTCTTCAACTAGCAGGCCATCATCCCGGTAGAGTCCTTTTTTCTAGAGTTTAATTTCCTCATAAGGTTATGTAAAATATACAAACCAATCAGGTACAACATTTCGGCGGAATCAAGACCCATAGAAACATCGAAATTGCAGATGTCGTTTGTTATAGCCAATTATTTTCGATTAGTACTGTCCGGCTAGAGTGTTTGATATTTCTATCATTATTGTTAATCTTGATGGAAATCATCGCAAATTCAATGAAAAACAGACACAAACCAAATAATGTCCTAAATAGGGATTCAAAATAAATCGAATCATTCGCCTTAAGGAGCCCAACTAGGGTAGAAACATAAACCTATTTGCTGTGAACCCTTTATATATATATATATATATATATGTGTGTGTGTGTGTGTGTGTGTGTGCACGCGTGTGTGTGTCAGTGTGTATGTGATAATTGTACAGAACATTCAAATGGAAACATATTTCGTCCAGCATCAGAATTAACCGAGTAGCAAATGATCGGTAGAGGCAGTTGAGCAGGGTCACGTTGAAAATGCTTTCAGGTGAACACAGATTCAAGTCACGAAACCTATTTGTTTTTTATCCGTATCTGATTGCTATTTGGTTATCCCCAGGGCCAGACGAAATATCTTCAAAAAAATGTCGCTACAATATCACATTCTATAGGACGTCAACAGTCCTACCTAAGGATAAAAATATATAAATATATACGTGTATAAAGGAATATGCATATACGTATGCATATATATATATATATATATATATATATATATATATATATATATATATATATATATATACATATATATATGTATCAGAGTTTCTATTGAGCTTATGGCGTAGGAAGATGTGTCAAAAATATGGTATATTTACATCAAGCATGGCTGAACTAGTTATAATACGGTAGGAGCAGATTTCTTTGTTGATGGCTTTGGTATGGAAACAGTTTGGAAGTACATTGAGTTAAGATTACACACACAGACACACACACACATACACACATATATATACATGTGTGGGTGGGCGGGGGTGTGTGTGTATGAATATCAATGCATTTATATGAATTTACTTGAATATATATATACATACGTACGTACATCGATATGCCTGTATGTATATCTTTAATCATGTATCTAAGTATATATATATATATATATATATATATATATGTGTGTGTGTGTATATACATATATATATACACACACGTAGGTATATGTATATATCATGCAATATTATGCATGCATATGCACAAATATATACATGCATATATATATAGAGAGAGAGATATTTTCATACACATATACACGATACATATACATACAAAGTAAATATATATATGTGCATATATATATATATATGTATATATATGTATGCATTCCTTGATATATATATATATATATATATATATATGCGTGCACACACACACTCACACTCACACACGCACGCACACACACACACACACACACACACATATATATATATATATATATATATATATATATATATATATTCATACATTCATATATACATTTGTATGAATTTATATACATACATATACATATATATATAATGTGAAGAAAGTTGATAGTTTGGGAAAAGGATTCGGGACTGATTAATACGTATGATATTCTTTATTGATAGCTAAAGCTCTGTCCATGATCTGGACACCTCCAGAGCTCCTGGCAAAGAATAGTGTGAGGAAACGATGATCAATTTACATCAAGCAAGACCTTATATATATATATATATATATATATGTGTGTGTGTATTTGTGCGTGTGTGTGTGTGTGTGTGTGAAGCTCGATTCAAAACTATTTCGTATCAATTAGAGAAGACAGCAACATTATATTCACCATCAATTTTGTTAACAATTTATTATGCCATTATCATCAGCCTTTTAGTGTCTGTTGTTGGACACAGACTTTTCCAATGATTCGTCAGACCTCTCAATGGCGGGAATTGTGGAGCCAGTATTTTCTGAATTGGTCTGGCTCTTCACACCATCTTAATTTATGTCGGCCACGATTTTGCATATGATCTCTGGAGTCCATGTTCTGAGTCGTGGTATCCAGCAGTCTTCTGACATCCTTGCAAAATGTCCATTTGAGTTATATATGATATTTTGGACTCCTGTCTTTCCTATATTATACTTCGTTGTTTTATGATCTCTCCATGTGAGGTCGAACATGATAGGTGACTATCGGGGGGATACATTGGTTGTACAGCCTCCTTTTTATAATGATTGTAAATTCTTTACTACTGGTTAGATACACCATCCAGTTGAGAGACTATAGCCTTTTGGTAATTTATAAAATACATAGTTAATGAAAAATAGCGTTTTGATTTACTCATTACGTTTATTTTAATTTCTAAACCGTCCCTAAAATTATCGTAATTTAGTAAAAACAACATATTAGTACTGCAAATGACCCTTATTTTGACGTTAAAATTTAATACAGTCAATGTTTTGTGTTCTCGCTTCTACAAGTAATGCAGTTTCAATCCTTCGAGGCATCGATTCATGTAAGGAATGTTAATATTCAGGTGTTGTTGTATTCTCCAAGGTAGACTGAATCGCTGCCATTACGACGTATCGGGACGTCTTTTTTTATTTCTTGATTCTTCACCGAACGCATTATTGAGTTTCTCCTAAACATTGTCGATTATATTTGATTCGAGGGAGTTTGCTGGTCGGTTTAGAATGCGGATTTGCTTGCTGGAAAACCAATTTGAAACGAAATGTTCAACATGACAGGGGTCGTTATCTTGAGTTCTTGAGTAGAAGGTGCCTGAAGGACAATATTTTACTCTTTAGAACCTCTTAGTGAGTTATTGTATTTATCCAACCTTCAATGATATGTTGGGCACTTTTGCATCCTGGTGATATGCAACTCCATATCATAATTGACAGATGCAAAGTTTGTATACAATACTATGATTTCCAATGCTTGGAGCATAGAGAATGTTGCATTCCTCGCTGAATACTTTTCTCCAATCCTCCACAGTCTACAATTTGTAGTTCTTTCAAAAGCCTAATCTGGATTGTATATATTTTTCAGTAAGTATTTTCAAAGCTTACGACGACTTACGAGTCCAGATTCTTTTAGTTCTCGTATAATAGTCAAATTACTGCATTGTGTATTCCACTCCCGTTTCAAAAATGTGTCTGAGTCTTTTTGTAAATATTTAGCAGCTGTCAATCTTGTCTAAAGGTGTTCAAGCTTGGTTTTCCAGTGTGCTTTTTTAGATACACATAATGCTCTACGTTTTATACTTTTCAGAATTTTTTAGACTTAAAATTAATCAACTTTCATGTGTGCAGCTATTCCCTGAGGATGATAAGTTTGACACCTCGGTGCATATTTTCTATGAAAGAATACACAGATGCTCACACACACACACACATATATATATAAATAGATATATATATGTGTGTGTGTGTATATATATATATTACTAGAAAAAATCTACTCCTTATGAATTATCAAAAAACCGCCTTTTATTCACAGAAACAACACAACAAATTGAATGCTTTGAAAATATTATTTTGTACAGTCTATAATTGAAATAAGTTTAATACATACTACTAAAAATCCATTTCATCATTAATCGTGTATTTCAATCAATGAAATCCTCAGGTAATAAATTTGAACCTTCCAACTACTTAAACGTACTATCGTGCTAAAATCCACTGGTAACGCAGAGGCCAAGTGTAAAGACACATTTTTTTTTAGTCTTTAATTTTTGTTTGTTTTTGTTCGGTTTTGTTTTTGTTTTTTAAACTTTTTGTCTTTTTAATTTTTGTTTTGTTTGCTTAGGAGAGTTGTTTGGTTTTGTTTTTTGTTTTTTCCAGGCGTATTTACAATGTAAATATCCATTTTTCCGCCAAAAATTACCCGATTCTAAAGGTAAATTGAGTTCTATTCATTGACTGCACACCATATACGATTTTTACTGGTAAGTCCAATCATGTAAAACAACTAAACTTTTTTTTCTATATTGATAATAACGGTCTACAAAACTTCATCTAAAAAAAAATAATAAAATACAGATGGTCTCAAACATACAATAGAGTTAGTGACCGAAAATGAAATCGAGAGTAAAGAAATTATTACAGGAATGTGGCATGCAATGCATTAGTTGTTTATTTAGTTCTATTTGCTATTTAAAAAGAAAAAAGATCAAGAAGTCAAACAATCTACGATCACTTTCAAATTTAATTATTCCTAAAACTGACTTGATTTTATTCAGCATACTCAAGAAAAAGGGATTAAAAGAGGACAAAAGATTTCACAGTGAAACATGAATCGTACTTTTACAAATATCACTTTCCTCTTTTATTGACGCATATTTTTCGTCATTGTGAAAGAGCAAAGACATAATTATTAATTTTTCGTAAGAGATATCTTTACCAATCATAAGAATAATGGTCGGGGGAAGTTTTAGCATATAAAAGAATTCTTCCAGATCTTTGATCCGCTTTATATAGCCTCTGTGGGAAACTGACCTCTTGTGGATTTACGTGCCGAATATTAGGTTGACAGGTCTTATAGTTTTAGTGTAAGAGAGTAAGGATAAACAAACAATAGTCTCATATATATATATATATATATATATATATATATATATATATATATATATATATATATATATATATATATATATACTGTAGCATATGCTTAAATTGCATATTCACAAGAAAATTCAAACCAGATTCCTGCATAAACAAATACAAGTTTTACTCACTATCTGAATGTAGGACGCCCCTATGAAACATTTTGCAAGCTGACAAGGCGCAAAGTCTTTCCAATCAATTTATAACCCTGCATGAGTTTTTTGACTGACAGAACAAGTATTACTTTAATCTTGAGAGTGGACGTATGTAAGTTAGGCAACCAGACGTAACCATCATACAGTAGCAGCGGCGATCCTCATAATTACGGAGGACTTTCATTGTTTGGCACTGTCTTGTAAGCCATGAACCGAGCATGGTGGTTTTTATATTGTGTCAGAAGCGGAATCCGGTGAAAAGAGGAAAACAATTTGTTGGATTAGAAGAAAAAAACTTTTATTTTCAGCTGAAAATTTAAAAAAAAAAAAGCACTGAAGGCCATGCGACATTCACCATGCAACCTCTTGGAGAATTCGATTTTTCCATCCACACGAGTGGGAAAGATGGATGAAAGGATGTAAAGAAGGATGAAGCTGACTAAAGTAGTCTGGTAACAGCAAACTATCTCAGAGAAGGACGCAAGTTTTGGAACCCCATTAAACAAGGTGGCGAGAAAAAGATGTTGAGAAGAAAAAGATAGCATCATTTCGTGGCAGGTGTGGATTTAGCAACCCTCAGCCCGATGCATAATGTGCAAAACCCCTCCAAGGAGATAGAATTCTACGCTAGCAGAAAGGGGGTACGCTTCAGGCAAGTCTGCACATCACCCTGTAGCAGTGGGCAAATACCCATGGACAGTAGACTTGATGGCAGAGAACGAAAATTTCAAATCGACACCGGCGCCGATGTCACAACTATCCCAGAAAGATTATTCAAGTCAGGGTTTAGAAATAACGTCCCAAAGCTCTAAAAGATAGAAAGCCAATAATGGAAACGGGTAGCTCTCTGTGACAAGTTCTGGGAATAGCGAGTATTACCCTGCAGGCAAAACAAGTGAAAACAAAAGACGTGTACGTTGCAAAAATTCTTTATACATTGTTATTCAGCAGATCTACCATGACTAAGTTCGGACAACTCAAGCATCTTAGCAGTGTTGATCTGGATATACTTAAAAACAGATACCAAAAGCTACGTAATGGCTGAGGACTGATACAACGACCAATGTGTGCATGAGAGAATCATGCTCAACCTTACATGGAGAGATCACAAGACAGCACAGTACATAAGGAAGAAAATGGATGTCTGTGACATCATAGAAACTATTAAAAATCTCAAATGGCAATGGGCAGGCCAAGTTGCAAGAATGAAAGACAACTGATGGACATCACGTCTCACAACATGGATTTCCACATAAGAAACCGAGGCCGACGGAACACAAGATGGAGAGTTGAACTAGACAGATTCAGGAAATACTGGCTCTGTGACGCCCATGATAGAGAATTATTGCAAATCCTGGGAAGGTCTATGTCCAACGACGGACGTTAAAAGACTGATGATCATGATGATGGTGGTGGTGGTGGTGGTGGTGGTGACTAATAAGCTGAATTCTGGGGCAGACACATTCTCGCTAAGAACACTTCGGTGAATATCCTCTCCTCTAATGACAGAAGTAAGAATCGAACTTCGACTCCAACGATTGGGAAACCTGGGGAATTCTCAGTCGCATGGAACAGGCGACTGAATGGTGCCTAGGAATGGTCATAGTACTGAAATATTCGCCGACATGAAAATGCGTTGACCTAAACCAACTAAATGTGTCTGTAAAAACATACTCTATCAATAATTTTGACTAGTTTTAACTTCAATTCCAACTTTTAATAGCTTTATCAGAACTTTGTACCAGACCGTAATATTACGGCAACGATTAAAAGCGAAATCAGAAAATGAATAGCAAACCAACAGTGAGAACAAAACTCACACTAGCCAGAGAGGTTTTAAGCATTCAGCTAGTCGGAAGTTTTATCTATATTTATAAATATATATATATATATATATATATATATATATATATATATAATATATATATATATATATATATATATATATATATATATATATATATATATATATATATATATATATATATATATATATATACTTTGTCATGGGAAATTTTATATGATATATTCTGCCAACGATTTCATTTGCTGGATCCAGGATTATTAGCAAGCTTGACACCATAATAGTGTTTTGGCAAATCCCTGTAGTAGAAGAATCACAATTTGGTCGATATTACTTGAAAAGATTATCATTTATAATGGTTTCAGCACCAGAACACTCCCAAAAGAGGATGAGTCCTGAAGTAGCCGAGAAAGGATCGTTTGCCACATTGAACGGTATATTAATTTCGCGGCACACGCAACAAGAACCTGATTCTCGCCTGCATATTGCATCAAGAGATTGAGGAGTTTGGAATAACCTGCAATTTGGGAAAATGTGGATTTTGAAAGAGAGAAATTAAATTCCTTGATCACGTTATCTCAGTCGAGGAGGTAGAATTACATTCATGCAAAGCAGCTACAGTGAAAGGAGTCGGCCAACCAACAATCCTGGATGAATTATGCAGCTTCTTGGGATGGTGAACCAGCCTGAGAAGTTTATTCCTCGATCAGCGGGGAAGAGACGAACCTTTCAGTGAACTGCTGTTTAGAGAAAACAACGGACCAGGGAAGCCGACTAAGCTTAGAGCCTTTGCGGTCCTCTCACAGAAATGGAGTGAAAGGCGGAAATATGTTACCTTCGCCTCTCGATCACTTTCTTGGGATGAGAATGCTGAAATTGAAAAAGATGCATTCACACAAACATGGGCCTGTGAGAGATTTAAAAGCTTTACAATGGAAACATTTTTAATTTGAGGCCGGCCACAGGCGACTAGTGAGCCTTCTGGGGACCAAACCCTTGATGAGTCAGCCTCAAGAATCCAATGTCATAGATTAAGGCTGGTGAGATCTTCCTATGAAATATCACGTCTTTCCGGCGAATGTTTGTGGGCTGCAGACTCTCTGTTACGAGGTTCACTAAAGAAAAATACAATGAGCTCTAACATGGAACACATGGGAAGTATAAATGTTTTTGTTGATAGTATTGTGCTTACCAGGGAGCTGAAAATGTTGAAATCACTTTGACAACAAATGCTAAAAAATCATTGAGTCAAGATGGATGACCCGGACGTATTATTAAAATTCACTGGATGGAACTAGCCGGCCTAAATGTTCTGGGCAGCCTTTTACTAAAAGGCACAATGCCTGATATTCCATTAGGCCTGTCTTAAAGACAATTCACGAAGGCCATCAAAGAATTCTTAAATTTAGAGAACGTGCACGGCGTGTGGTGGCCAGGCTTAAACCCTCAGCTAAGCGAAGTAGAAATGAGCTGTGATAAGTCTTTAAGAGAAGGTTCAACCCACTTAGAACGGCATTTACAGGCGGAACCCCATGGCAGACCCTGGCAAATATTGGGTACAGATTTGTTCACCTTGAATGGAGATGTTTTGATCGTGATGGATTACTACCGAAAAGATGGCTAAACTCATGGCCACGAGATGACCCAACAGTAAAATTCATCTGAAATCCATATCTGTATGCAATTGAGTACCAAAGATACTAATTACCGAAAACAGACCAGAATTCTGCCGAAACGCTATTCAGAGCCTTTGCGAAAAGGTACGAATTTTGACACGTAACCATAAGTCTGAGGTGCCCTGAAAGAAATAGGGGGTGTGCGAAAGAGCAGCGAAAAAATTATAAGGAATACGCCAAGAAAATAAACAGATCCATATTTTGCCCCGGAGGCATATGGAGCTACTCCTCTCAATAATTGATACGGTCCCGCCCAACTGCGAATGAGACGCAGATTACGCAGAACAGTACCAACTCTCCCAGCGCTCTTCGAACCAGCGCCGTCAAGTAATAATAAAAAGGCAAACTAAGAAGGGTAGAGTTTGCACGTGACGACAAACGTCGTAGAGTGTCAGAGCTTAGTTGACTCAGTCTAGGGGGTAAAAAGGTTGCGATTGATTGACGCCAGAGTCACTCAGTACTCAATTTAAATGCAACTTTTAGTTTATTCTCCTCTCTTTTAAATTGCTTCTTAAAAAATATGCAAGTAGGTATCGTCTTGTTGAACATTCATTCCGATCAGTATCGATCCAAAAAGAGTTTAAACTGTTGAAAAAAATGAAATCGTTCTTAGTTTGTGTGATAAGCTGTATGGCTTTCAAAAATGCTGAATTTTGTCAAAGTCTTTTTCAAGTTTGAGTTTATTGTGTTCCCTCGTAACTAAAACAAAGGCAACTTTAACCCAAATTAGATATTAATTTTTGCTGATTGTGCACCCCGACACGTTAAACAAAACCTATATATGAAATTAACATTACCTTACCGTAACTTGAAATCGAGACCACATGGTTGGTAGGCAGCTCTTTAACCAACTGAGCCAAACCAGCAAGTCTTTTATATCGAAAAATTTATCCATTATATATGAAAAACAGAAGTTGCAGTAATCATCCTCAGTCGGAATAGAATTAGGGATGGGGTTTGACTCTGCACTAGCCACGCTTGTCACGACAAAGAAGACATCTTCCAACTCCGAGATCAGAATTATCAATATTACTATAAGTAAAAGCATAGCTTTGTGCCGATTGTTTTGAACTACTATTAATGCATTGAGATGATTTCTTCCAGGAGGTTGATGTCATCACGATTTTTTTAAAAGAGGGTCCGTGTATTAGAGGGGACCAATTCATGTACATTACAGATTGATCTTTTATATAGTGACAATGACACGCACTTTCCGTTAAATACGACCAGATATCCAAATGCTGCACGCTGAACACTTTGCACTCGGTCAGGTATCCGAGCAGGTCAGTTTCTTGTATTTAATGAGAATTGGCTTTGCTCTTGTGCTCTGTATTGCATATGCAAGTTCGAATTAAGTGCATTGGAATATGGTAGGCAAACTGTTACGTTACAGTAATTTAAAAGAAAATATAACAGAATTTTCTTTGGAAAAGACATCTATCCCAAAACACCATCTAATTCAAGTGTACTCACACTCACCAAGAGAGGAGCCTGTCTTCGAACCCATCCATAGGTTGAACTGAAACAAAATTTAAACGATCGTGCATTGAAAGGGTTATGATCTTAACCTAGAGAAGAGATGGACACCGTCATTTAGTAACTATACACTAATAGGAACAACACGGAAAACCTATTCAAGGGTGGCCCTCTATTAATGAACACACTACTTGTCGTGCAGATTCATAAGCACTTACTTGGATGAACGATTTTCAACGCGCTCTTGAAGGAGTATTCGTATAAGTTAATGTTCAATGATGTGTGCTCTCCCAGGAAACGCATCTACAAATGTAATACAATCACCTTTCCGCGAGAAGTGATAATTGCATTTAAACGCACATTTACTCTCCTATCAATAAATTGTCATACACACTCAATACACCCTTCCGTACGTTTTTTGCTTATATAGAAAAGTAATTCACTCAGCCAACCAAAGACACATACACATGTAATGTCAAACTCTTGTACAGGTTTCTTTTCTTTTTTCCGATTTCATTTTTTTCTACACTTTTATGACTTCATCCCTGTTCAATCCTACTTATTTCCCGTCTCTATGATGAATTACATTTGTAAAAGAAGATTGCTACCAATTTTATCTTCCCGCGTCTGTAATTGACTTGAACTAAGTTAATGACGTGTTTACATTCTACTGCATAATGGATTAGCGACCTGGCAGAAAAACGGTTTTTTTTTCTAGTTATAAAATTAATTACATTAAAATATCGTCTTTGATAGAAAGATTACATTTAGAGAGTGAATTCGATCAGAAAAAAGATATTCTAATACTTTCCTAAAACATTATTGCCCTCTCTCAGTTTTGATTTGTTTTCATTTCTTTTAGACAAATATGTCATTACTGAGATTATAATGTTGAATTTGTCTACACCTTTGAAGTAATATTCAAAAATAGATAGATAGATAGATAGATAGATAGATAGATAGATAGATAAATAAATAGATCTGAACTGGCTAAGAAAGGAAGAAAGAAAGGCTTAAATAGATAGATATGAGCAGAATGATGTGGAATAAAGAGGCTGAATGATAGATAGATAGATAGATAGATAGATAGATAGATAGATAGATCTAAACAGACTAAGAAATTGAAAAAAATGTTGATAGATGGATAATAGATAGATAAAAACCGATTAAAAGGGGGAGATAGAGGCTAATAGATTATAAATAGATATGAACAGACTAAGAAATGGAAAAAGAGGCTGATAGATAGATCAAAACAGACTTAAAATGGATGCTTGAGAAAAGACAGGCTACGTCCAATCGGAAATCATTGCTCTAGCTGGACGGGTTCCTAAAATAATTATTTTTCGTCCAGTTTTAATGGCAAAAAATCCAATTATATTCTTCAATATCGAACCCTTCCTTATTTTTTAAGTGCTCTTGACATTGGTCTGATTTTTTTATTAATTACCCGCTTCAAAGCTGGCTGTTTTGCCGGGAATTAATCTTGATGTTAAGTCGTATCCTTTCTATTGAATTGATTATATACGAATTTTTATAACTATCCCGGGGGACATAGAATGAAAAATTTGTCTTTGATTCGTACTACATATATATATATATATATTTATATGCGAACGCAGACCCTACAATAATGATTTGTAAAGGAAATCATGTACGATGGACGGATAGTAGTGGTTCAGCAGAGCAGTATGAATATCTTGTGAATGCCCCCCTTTCTTTTTTCAATTTTTAGGGATATTTTAATTCGGTAGAGGGAGGCAACCGAATGCTTCAAGGGCGTTAGTCAAAAATAGAAGGCCCAGTAGAGCAGGGTACATATATTGTAGAAAAAACTCGCACCTAAAATTAGATTTGTAAGAAATCTTATTTTGGAATGATAATTTCTCAATTTACTTCGAAGTTGTACCTTCGTGCGAGACAACGGTTCTTTAGTCGAGTCAGTAAAGTCCCCCAAAATCAGTGTTTCGGAAGAATGATTCTTCAGTTAAGTCAAGAGAACTATTAGCAATATTGCAAAGTCATAATTTCGTACGATATATTTTGCGAAGTACTAATATAATTATATGATTATGAGGTCAAGTAAAATTCCTAAATTCGGGGTCCAATTGTGCATTGTTATTGTATAGTAAGTTGAATCTTCCTTTAATATAATGTAAGAGGTGGAAATGATTTGTTTTATTATCCAGGTTATAGCAACCTGAAGATGCGAGGCTACCATGTGCTGTATTTAGCTGGGCTCCGATAGCATATACACATACTGAAAAATAATCATTATCATAGAGATAAAGCTGAAAAGTGCCAAATGACACGTGACTGAATCCACCACGAACTTCTATTTACATCACGTTCCATTTCCCTGTCATCGTTCGAACTTATAACAATCGTTTGTCATACACATTCTTTTAATTCTGTGAAATGACGTCAAAGGTTCGTAGCTGTATCATTGCAGAGTTATTGCTACCATAGATAATTGATTGTGTTTCAATTTCCATCTACAATATTTACATTTTGTTTTTATTTTCATTTTTCCTATAATCATTTTTGTCTGTGATTTTTACATATTGCTTTTATTTCTCACCGTAATTGTTATTAGCTTCATTTTGATCACTTTGGGAATAAAACTAATATTGCTTCTAGAAATGATTGGAGTTTGGCACCAATTCTACACCTGTCTCTTTCTCAGGAATCTATATACTTTTTCAAACGATAATTTAGACTACATCATGTATTGCATTGGTCGTATTGAAGGACAGAACTGACAGATCCTCGCATAATATTAATATAATTTAATCGCATATATCGTTTGAATGTATTCGTTCGAATCATAGAGATTTTTTTAACTTTCGATGAATATGGGTAGAATTTTAATTGAGTGAACCAGTACTTCGTTTTGCGTTATATGTACGAATCCTGTCCGAAAAGTATCCAGCTATTTGGAATTAACGGAACATGGCCAACCGACGGCGATGGTGGCTTAGTTCCTTTCGAAATACAACATGTAGGACCCCACACACTTATCCAAGCGTTGCTTGTACTTCTCAAAGATGTCTTCAAGTCTTTCTTTCGAGATCACTATCAGTTGCCTTATTACATTCTCTTTGATCTCGCACACGGTCTTAAATCTCATTTGGAGGACTAACATCTGGGCTTTGCGATGTTTTGCCAAAACACCCTGCACAAGACGTAAAAAATGGGCCCATTTGATCATTTTGAATGAGGTGGTCACACGGTACACTAACTCAATTAAATGCATCTCACTGTCGACTTAGTTACTCAAGTCGGTGTCTAAAAATCTCACAACATGATCTGTTCATTGCTTTCTGAGTTTTCTAATCGATCACGTGATATCTTTGATCCCAATTTTCTCTCTAATAGACTGTGCTGTCTTGGGTTCTTTCGATATGGTATCATACACGTTGCAGAGTTCTTGAGTGTCTTTTGAATAGGTTCTACGTTTCAGCCCCATACGTGATGCAACTTTAAACAGTGGGGTTTTAGGGAATAAAGGATATTGTAAATAGGATTAACGGCAAAACGTGAGTCAATGTCAATCTATTGGATAGATCCTTATCACACACATTATGCATAAGTATTTGTGTATATATATATATATATATATATATATATATACATATTAAGGAACGTATGTATAATCCAACAGAATATTTATGAGTGTATTCAAAAATTTGACACGCTTTTTGAAATGACCACCCGTTTTCACACCAAGAATGAGTCACTTGGCGTAGACAGCAGGAATATAATAAACAATTAAAGAAAATTTGGCTGCTGCAGGAATCGAACCTGCAACCGATAAGGTTGTCTCTTCAGCTTTAAATCTGTCCCTCAAATACGCAACTTTTCCATTGCAGTAACCCAATGGTTTTTAAAGATCAGAGATGAACAATAAATTTAACGTATAACAACCATTTTTCGGGACTCATGTAAGTAAGGTTCAGATCGATCGACTATGTTGCGGAAAGCATTTCGAATCTGAAATTACCTTCAATGATATTTGTGATTATTACTAAGTATAATTTATTTTGATAACGATTTTAACAATATACGCACACGTATTGAAGACTAGTACTCTGAGCTTGATTCGAAGTTGTAGGAGAAGTAGGTTAGTAAACTGTGGCTACTACTCTTACTTCTGGGATTGGAGGACAAAGGAAATCACTTTCAAAGTTACCCTGGCTTTTCATGAAAAACCATCCGTGTCTAATAGAATTCCAGCATATTCATATTCATCGCCATGTGACAGCAATACGTGGTGAACGCACAATAAATGTATCATACAAAAACGATTCATCAATCAACAATACCAAATAAATAATAATTCCATACTAGATGCACAAAAAATTATTACAAAAACATGATTTATCTTGAAACAAAATAATATGGTTGTAAACTATTCGAATCTTGCAACTCCACATGGAGGGATCGCAAAACAGCACAATATATCGGGGGAAAATCAGGAGTCTTAAACATCATAAAATCCATTAAACCGATGAGCATCATGATTCACAGAACAGATCCCCAGAGATGACATGTGTAACTGATGCCGGCAAATACAAGATAAAGAGACGAACAACACATTTTCATACAAATTTTAGCTGAGTGACATCCATGTTAATGAGGTCTGGCGAATCCTGTCCAACGACGGACGACAAAAAGACCGATAATGATGACGATGATGATATATTTATTCGCGTGAATGATGACGGAAAACCAGTAGACAAACAAACAAAAGTTATATGGATTAAGGTATTTCCCTCTGCAGCTACCTGCAGCTAAGTAATTCATTGAATCCACCAGCACCCTTTCAAAGCCCTTCTAGCAAACGAATGCCTTGAGCCCATGGGACCACGTGAGACATCATTGTTTCGAGTAGAAGAGAAAAAGGGAGAACAGATTTCTCGTCAAAATCTATAACTGGTTGTTTTCATCAAGTCCCTTCTTAAAAGAAACGTCTTATCTGCCAAAAGATCGGCCTCAGGAAATCATTAGGTGTAAAAGCTGCAAATTTGGTGCCACATTCATTATGGAATGTTATGTTTGATTGTAGATACTTGCAAAATGCGTTCTAATTAAAAGTGGAGTCAGCCATTTTGTATTTGTGATTGTGTAAGCGTGTGTGTTTGTGCGCGAGCGTGTGTAATTGTGAGGGTGTGCACATGTGTGTGTATGTGTGTGTGTGTGCATGTGTGGGTGTGTGTAGATGCACGCCCAGTCATTAGTGACTGATCTCATTCATTAATTTACTTATCTATCGTCTTGTGTGAATCTTTCTTTCATTTCCCCGGCGGCATTTAAATAATTAGAGTGGTTTAAATTCCACTAAGTAGTTTCAGCAATATACTCAAGTTGAACATTTTGAACAGATCAATAACTGTCATTTCTGCGACAAGGATTACTTAACCAGACTACAATGGCTGGCAAGTGGATAGAGGAAGGAGGGGACGGGTGTGATAAGAGAGGAGGAGAGGAAGAGAGAATAATTGACGGATCAGGTTAGTCACTCTGTAGAAACTGTCACCTGACTAACGTTTTTTTGGCAGCATGCTGTGTTAGAGGTGATCAATTAACTTAAAGGGGGAAAAGGGATGAACAATGGATAGGTTACTTATCTCGACCTTTGCTGAAGTCTGAAGTCCGAATTCTCAAGAAAACGAGTGTGAATGCTTCCAGACACAAACTTAGAGAGCAATTTAGCACATTCTTAGATTGCAAATTTATCCCCCCACATAGACACACATACACTAAAAACGTACTTAAGTGGGTGAGATTTTTAAAAAAAACTTATTTCAAGATGTAAGGAGTAAATATTCACATTTTCACTCCTCTTTCTTCGTCGGTTGAGGTCTGTTCAACGCACGACACATATATGCAAAGCCAGCCAGACCTAAAAACTGAGGAAACTTATGATGGAGGTTTTGGTGACAGTTTTTGTTGATGGTTTCTAACGAGAAAAAATTGTGGAAATGAGCGTAAAAAGAAGAATTTTCGAAAAAAAAAACCTACAAATCAACAGATTGTGAGAAAGCAAGAAAAGATGGAAATAATGAAATTGAGGAAAGATTTGAGAAAGGACGCAAAATCTATTGAAAGTAGATCAAAAGAGAAAAAAAACTTTCCTTTTCTAATTAAAAAGCTCTTGTGCAGCCCAAAGCAAGAGTCTGACAAAAGAAAGTCGAACTCTCAAAGGGACAGCTTACAGTTTGTTGAAACTATTGTTAAAAGTATAAAGACTGGCCAACGCATACGCTATGTACGTGGGTACATATATATATATATATATATATTAGACACATTATCATTTTTCTAATTATTGAAATTCCATTTGCCCAACAACCCTTGGAGCATTGCTTTCTTTAAAAACGGAATGATAGATAAATAGATAGTTGGATAGATAGATAGGTAGGAGCATGACAATTTATTTAAATGGAATAATCACGTCTATAGAAATAGACGAAAATCTTGTCATCGGACTGTTCGTAGTCGACGCACAGGAAACAGAAGTACAAATAAACAAGGATAAGTAGAAATACGGAGACTGGCTAGATAGATAGATAGATAGATAGATTGATAGATAGATAGATGTGTCGAGACTAAATAATGCAAGGAAGTAATTTAAAAATCTGTACCCAATTAAGATATATGTTCCTCTGAATGAAATTGCGGAAAAAAAGGAAGAGAGTAAATATTGTAATGCCCTCTTGACAGTTCCATCAAAACGGTTATATTGGATGTCGCTTATTCACGCGAAGTTAAGACTCTTGTCTGCGACGCCTTAGGGGAATGTCGTGGGGACAGGGAATGGGAACAGAAAGAGTTGGAAAATTGCTTAACCAAATTTAGTCGCGATCTATCGAATTTCCCGCATTTCCAGTTGATGGATAGAAGCGTCAAAATATTGATAGAAGGAAGAGCAGGTTTTGAACATTTCCATAACGTTAAGTGACGAGCTATAAAAAGTGCGTATACGTCCGTCCCTGTTATTTAGTGCGGCAAGATAGGGAAAGGAAATGTAAATTTTGTTAAAGTCATTAATTCCATTTTGGTTTTACAAATTCTGCACTAGCAATACTAAATTGTATATTTCTCGTCTCTTTATCAGTGTATCTAGTCTATACTCCTGTCGATGCTTGTCTATCTGACTTATCTACTTTCGTTTTTGTCATTTTTCAAACAGAAAGTTTTTGGCCACTTCGTGTATGACATGAGCTATATATTAGAATGATAGCTGAAAGGGAGGTGTTGTTTGATAAATACTGCTGGGATGCCAGGCTTATATGACTGCTTTGTTTTTTAAATCACCAAAACGGTTACATGGTAAACAACTGATGATTCAAATGAGAGAAAATTTACACATAGTACCATGATAACAAAGTGTATGAAAAAAACCCTGGGGAGAATTACATAAATTACATTAACAGATATTGGGAGATAAGGGACTGAAGTGACACAAAAATATTCGAGAAACATTTTTAATGTATGTAGAGCTGTAAAGCTTCCTAGATTATAAATATATACATACATACATATATATATATATATATATATATATATATATATATATATATATATATATATATATATGTATATATTTATAATATATATAATATTCGAGGATTATATATACACACGCGCATGCACGTACACACACAGACACACACTCACACACAGAGACACACACACACACACACACACACACACATATATGTGTGTGTGTGTGTGTGTGTGTCTCTGTGTGATTGTGTGTCTGTGTGTGTACGTGCATGCGCGTGTGTATATATAATCCTCGAATATTATATATATATATATATATATATATATATATATATATATATATATATATATATATATATATCAGTAAATATTAGAGATGCAATATAACAATTTAATATCATAAAATACAATATTCGATGTATGATGGGTTCATTTTATAGAGTACTCAATGCATTCAACATTAAATATCAAGTCGGTTGAGAGTCCAGCTAGAAATATATAGTTTTGCCTGAACATAAACGTTTTTGTGTTGTAAATCACCATTCTAATATATGCACCCATTGGTTCGGCAACTCGTAATCAAAAAACTGCATACGTTCTGTTATAAGAAAAAAACAATGCTATCGTCAACCAACATTATTTTGATCCCGGCGGTTAGATACAACAAAAACAAGGAACATGACATCTAGTAAGCATTGAATGTGTTGGGCTCATTGTCATCAATGGATTCAGCAATTAGCTCAATTGCATAAGCAATTGTTAACTTATCCATTAATCAATGATGCTGCCATCCGGGTTAATGAAACATGAATCCTGGCAATGGTAAAATAATTGTAGGTTGCTTGCACACACTATATGATGCCTTGATCAAGTAGCTGTATCTTGACGTTGCGCTTAGAGGTGAGAGAGGCACTCCAACGTGTCCACCCACATAAATCATGGATTTGGCCAGGCGGGGAACATTGTCGTTGTTAAAAAGGATCTTGACTGACAGCCCCTTCTTCCCGGGGGATTCCGGCTTTCTAAGTATAAAGCAGTGGTGAAACTGATCAAGGAACAAAATGACCGTGACCTAAGCCCCTTGACAGTGACCCCTTATTGTGTTTCCGGATTATTGGCAGGATATTTTTGTTTTTGTTCGTTGGCATTATTGACCCTTCACTAGGCCTGGCTAGATTTTATGACCAGTTGAAGATACGTTCTTGAAGGTAGTATTTTTTTCCTTTTGTTACTTTCGTGGGACCTTTGATGTTGTTTCCGTATCAGCTGACGCTGATTCTCCTCTGATCTTGAGGTTGTAACACTTTGTAAAGCCATAAAGCCACCTCTTGCTAGATTTAAACTCCTTCTCATAACTTTTGGCAATCCCCATACTGTAATGTTCACATTGGCTAAACACCACTTCATGCTGAATAAATCCGTCAACAGGGACATACTTCCACACCCTGTTCTCTAATCACATACTTAATGCTTTCTCGATCTTTATGGCCACTTTATGACGAATCTGAAACACCATTTTCGCTATTGCAGGCAAAATACTAACACTTCTGCGAATTCCATTCTTTTTCTTTGTTTTATTACACGGATACTGGACTTATTTTCCCCAATTTCCATGCTACTTCGGTTATTGACATGATTTTTAACTGATCCAATTCTTATATTCGTTGGTGACTTTGCTCTTCTCTAGCTTTCTTAGTTTTTTTGTCATTGTCCTTGGAGCTTTTACCAAGTAGCTTTTTGGAACCATTTCTCACACAAAAATTCAACGCAAAAATAGATCACAATTAACGAATGCTTTAAACACAACACGTGTTGCAAGAAAATCAATAATTCTTTAATGAATGGGAGAAAACTCAGTAGAAGAAAGAAAGCGGAAGGGGTCCAAGTTTCCTCTCGTACATTATATGATGCGACTTGTGCTGGAACTTAAGGGTTTTAATTGCTTTTTTGAATTTTTGAAAAATATTTCCCGACTGTGTATGTTCAAAACTACATTATCTAATATATACACACATATAGATAGATAGATAGATATGAGCAGGGATATCCGGCGTTTACCTGGTGGGAAATAACTAGAGATACAATCAAACAGAAAAAAACACGTCCTTTGATGTATTCCATCAGCTATAAAAGGCAGAAATACCCTGGTGCACAAACATGTGGTGGCGCTCCTTTATTTAACTGGGACTCATAGCTTTGAAATTTGATTAAAAAAACAGACATGGCCTCTGGTGACCTTGAATGACCTCAGAGGCCAACATCATCTACATTACAATTAGCAGTGAGAAGATGTTGAAGCCCTGAAAAAGACCTGGTGACTTCTAATGACCTACTATGTCAGCCTCACATACCTCACGTTTTAAGTTAACCATCTCCGATCTTCATGCAGAATATTAGGTCAATATATTAGTACAGGCATACACACACACACACACACACACACACACATATTTATATTGTCTATAAGTTTCACAGATTTGACACTAAAATTTTTTTTTCAACTCCGAAGATTTATGTCATTTCAGTCACTAATTTATCTATTTGGATATCATTGCCAGCTTTCACTGTCGGATTTTCAAATACTTCAATTAATGCTGTGGTAAGTAGATAATACAGTTACTTTGTTTCATTGTACATTATGCTACTACATTCGCTAGACTTCTCCAGCATTGGCGTCGTTAAGTTAATACTTTCTGAACCCATATCGTATTTTGCCGGTGAAATTTTTGCATTTAATATCTGGTGTCCCAAGTTGTGAATGGTAATGCCCAATAGCTGTCTTACATTTTTGCAAGATGGCCAGGCTATTTTCATATAAGTTTTCTAATGGTTTCTATGATATCCGAGATATTTCCGTCTTATGTACTGTGCTTTCGTGACATCTCTCCGTGTGATGTTGAGCATGATTCTCTCTTATGCACGTTGTGTTGTTCTCAGCTTTGGGGTTGATCCTTTGGTTAGATCTCATGTTTCGACTCCATAGGTGACTATCAGAAGGATGCATAGTTGTATACCTTCCTCTTGTGATAAATGAGATTTTCTCGTTCTTGAAAGTTGAGCTTGCCAAGCTTGCCAACCTAGAGTGATCGTTTGCTTGATTTCTTCTACTTTTGAGGATTTCATAGCGATTTGTTTTCCTTTATAGATGTTCTGGTCTACTTTGCACTTTCTTACCTGGCCATGGGTTCTTTGTGCTTAAGGTACGTACAAGTATTTGTTAGTAAGACCCACCAGGCTTGTTGAAGCTTTGTTCTGCTTACACCTCCTGGTTTTCCCCAATAGTCACTTTGAAAGGTACCTTTAGATTTTTTCTTTGGTATAACTAAGCAGCGTTCAAAACATACGGTAATAAGTAGCTGATCATTGCATTTTGTTCAGTTTTTTAATGCATATGACTGTTGCATGTTCAATATTCACTATTTGACTCTAATCTGTGGCCTTGAGCAGTATTAATCTGAGTTTATGAGTGAAAAGTACCTATCATTTCAGCAGTCAAGACAGCGTACCCCTGACCCTAACCTGTCAGTGTAATCGGGAGTTGCTGCCTTGTTATTGGATCTCTCAGGGGCATGGCACGCTTTATTTGTCATGTGTCTTGCCCGAGGAAGAAACACATGATCTTAACTAAAAGGCCAGGAAATAAACGGAATAATTAACAAATGGGACTGTATGCACGTTAGTAGACAATATAGATCCCCCTACGGACAGAAAGAGAAAGATACATGGACAAAACAAAGGAGAATACGATGCCAATAAACGTTAACATACAGACACAAATATCAATGAGTGTATGATATCCGTCCGGAAAGTATGCGTCAATTTAACATTGACAAGAACATGGATTACCAAAGGCGATGATACGTTAGCTCCTATCAAATACTTCCCTTGGGACCATTCTTATTTCAGCGTCCTTTTTTTCTGGATTTGCATCAGTTGTATCACCACGTTCACCTTAATCATGTCAACAATCAGAAATTTATTATAGTCGCAGCCAACCAAATCTACATTGCTTGATCGTAGGGCAAGTTGACCAGGTTGATACGATAACTTGCCAAAACTCTTATTCAAGATCGGAATGCAAGGGTCACAACGTTAACAAGCTCATTCAATGAAGTTTCACTCACGCTTGAGTGATCCAAAGAGAGAGTGTCTATTCACAAATGCGCAGTGAGATTCCCTCCGCACGGTTTTTTTTAATAAAATTGAAGCTGCGCAACAGATTCTCAACATATTTAAAAATGGCTGGATACTTTTCAGGCAGACCTCGTATCAACAAATGTACCCCGGAAACAATTGAAATAAATAACGTTAAAGCTTTGCTTGAATCAAATGCAGACATCCTGACTGCCGCTACAGACAATAATGGCTTCATATATCCTACAACAGCAATAAAGACATTCACAAACAAGTTTCAAATGTCTCCAGCATCGCCATTCCTAATCAGTTGTGGTAGCTTTCTAGTCCGCTACACGAGATCCGCTTCGTTGGCCTCTGATTGAATTCATCCATCACGGAGACAATAAAACGATCAGAATCTATTTTGATCAGATTCTTTTGTGGCTATTTAGGATAGGTTACAGACCGTCGATGCCTTTCGTTGAATGTTATGATGTGAAGTTTCAGAAATACTGTATTTCTTAAAATCTTCAATTACAGCAGATTTTTAGAAATCCTGAATCGACTTCTAATGAAAGAGGAGTATCTTTCAGCTGGTTGATCTTGAATATCATTTTCAGAGTATATGTGTGTATGTTATGTGTCTGAAAGGGAGAGAGAGAGAGAACGGAAGTGAGAGTTTCTGTGTACCTGAATGTGTTTATGAGTGTGTGCATGTGCGTGAGCGTGTATTTGTTTGGTGGATCTTTGGTTTTTGCTTTTGGAGTCTTTCTACAAAATTTGAAACACACAACGATGGTTTAGTGCTTTTTTTGTGTATGATTGTTAGCGAGATCTATTGCAAACCACCAGGAATAGTATTTCTGAACTGTACCGAGCAAATGATAAATCGAAGACGATTTCACGAGCAAAGGAAATCACTTTCCAAGAGCAGACTGTTCCTTGACCCAAACGTGCATGCGCAGAAGCTACATTGAGCTCAGCAACAGGCTTTCCAGACCTTCAAGAATGGATCTGATAACATTCAAATACATGAAAGTGCTGGCTTTTATGGTGATCAGCTGCATATTTAATGCTTTCATTAAATATCAAACTTTTATAAAATCCGAATATTTTTTATCAATCAATCAATCATGCCATTGACTAACTCGGCTAATCTTTCACACATTTTCAATGGGTATTTACATACTTATTCTCCTTAAAGACATTTACAGATTAGTGAATTGTTTATTGAGCAGGGACAATAATTCATTTGTCACCGGCATCCTAGTCCCTTTTCTGTTCAGTTGTATACATGAATCTTTACTTTCAAATGAAACTTCTTCCTTTACGTGTATTTCATTCCTCTGTTACTATTATCTGCTTCTATGGTGGCCCCTACGTTAAATTTGTCAAGTGCAATATCATCTAGATTCATATGATTTATTTTCTTTAGAAAAAGAAAGTCTGTTGGTGTTTGTGTACGCACCCTTGAGAGACGGCCGTATTGCATTATATATATATATATATATATATTAAGAAATGGATATATATTTCTCACTCTGAGAATGTCTCAAAAGGACATGGCAGTTCATTGTCCACCCACACATTGGCTAGAGCCTGAAGAGGATTGTTCAAAGAAAACTGGGTGATAAATGAGAGGAGATCAGGGGAATGCGTTCCTTCTAAAGAGTACCAGCTAAAATATGGAAAGGGTCTTATATGTCATCAAATACGGTATTTATCAAAGGTTTTATAACTAAGAAAATCTTCAATCCCACACGATGATTTAGCAGTAAAAAAGCAAACCAAAAAAAAACCTTGAAAGCCGAGGGCTGATATTGATATTTACTGAGCTTAGTGTAAGACAAGATCATATGAGAAGAAAATATCTAGTGTTCTATTGTTTGGTTGTGAGGGGAAGGTTTGCCTGCCTTGAAAATCAGTTTTTTGGTTTTATTTTTTTTTTTACTGGCACCAGTAGTCGCTGTTTTGGTCAAGCTAAAACATCGAACAGTGATTTTCAAAGCAGGCAGGTAAGCTTGCATTTGAGGATTCAATGCTGTATGGTATTCCTACCTCGTTTTTCCTTATTTGTTTTTTTGTTTTTTGCGAGACCAAACAGATATATATATATATATATATATACACACACACATATTCATTGAATTAGACCTGCGAAGGCTTTTGTCCAATATTAGATTAATGATGATGATGATGATGATGATGATGATGATGATGATGATGATGATGATGATGAAACTGGATGGGAAAGAATGGGAATGTACATTGACGGATCATATTGAAACAACCTCAGAAATACTGATGTTGTCTCCATGACGTCAGAGCCATTGGAGGAATTTCCCAATTCTTCAATGAGAATGGGTGGGGGTGGGGGTCTTGACAATCATCGTGGTAAAAATGGGAAAAGCATCATCACCTGTGAAACTCCTGCAAGAACAGCACCGCCGTCAAGGAAGGCTGAAGACAACAAAATCTGGAGAAAAAGAATAAAGAAATTCAAAGCAAGATGTATTCCCAAGCATAATTGACTCCTCAGTGATGTTTCGAAATCTATTTCCATTTTGGAGGGTAGAAGAATGCCAATAAAGTTCTGTTTGCTGTCGCCATTTTTTTATAGTTCTTTATTCCATGTTCCACCGTATTACAATGCATCATTAAGGTCCACTCACTTTTGATTCTACCAGTTCTACCATGTGGTCATTACATTCTAAAAACTTTACCTTACTTTATACTCAAATACATTTTCTACTACTGATAATACTTCTGCCTAGCTCAAAATTTCACTTTCCTCAATTACAACTATACATTCATCAGATCTGAACCCCAACAGATTTTACCAACTATCGCTACTGGTAGATCGCTACACCTTTTCCACATGTTCAAATGACAATATGGCAAAGTTGTGTCGTGTTTCAGATTTGAACGACCCATCAAAATGAAGTCTATCTTTCATAGAAACTTTTGGTCATATTTACGTTTTAATGAATTTATTTCATAGGAGATTAGAACTAGCTGAGAGGAATATATCAACTTGTCCCGGTCTCTTTGGTGCACCTTGTAAAGCTAACACTTCCTTTAGCAGACCTACGAACAATGATTTGAAATACGAGTATAAAAATGACAGACATGATATATTTCCCGTCGAAGTCGGATGTCATGGTTTTGATTGCTACTTCAACATCGAAAAAAAACATGATCGATGGAATGACAAATCCAATCATCATCGTCATCATCATCATCATCAGTCTTTTCAACGTTCATCGTTGGACATAGACCTTCCCAAGGATTCGCTACAATCTCCATCATTGGCGTCGCAGAGCCAGTATTTTCTGAATTTGTCTAGTTCAGCTCTATTTTCTATTCTGTCGGCCTCGTTTTTGTATGTGATCCCTGGGGATCCATGTTGTGTGTCGTGATATCCATCGGTTGTCTTTCATTCTTGCAACATGGCCTGCCCATTGCCATTCAAGTTTTTCTTATAGATTCTATGATGTCTCTGACTCCAGTTTTCTTCCCCATATACTGTGCTGTCTTGTAATCTCTCCATGTAAGGTTGAGCATGATTCTCTCATGCACACGTTGCATGCTTCTCGGTTTGCAGGTCGGTCTCTTGGTTCGGTTCCATGTTTCAGCTCTAGATGTGACTGTTGGGAGAATGCATTGGTTGTATACTCTTCTTTTTAGAACAAATCCAAACTAACATGCAAATATACTGCACGGATCCCGAATCTTGTAGAAGCTGCATCTGCTCGGCTGTTGTAACAATAGTTTTATGCAGACGATTCAAAGTCAACCAACAATGTATCAGTGATACCAGACACTGTTGATGAAACCTGTGTTCATGAAACCGTCAACCAAAACTGTCGCTAAAACTGTCAATTTTTTTAAAGTTTTCATTTGGCCTGGCTGATTATGTGTTTATTGTACGACAGGTCGCACCAATAGATCTAGAGAGATAGAAATCTTAATATTCACTCCTTATCATGACTAGAAAAAACATTTTTTTTGAAAACCCTCCCCGATGATCTTTTTAGTGGGGCTCAATTTGTAATTCCATGCGAGTTTATGCTGAACTTTGGTCCGACAGCATTCATACGTGTTTGTATTTTGATTTCAGCTTTTGCAAAAAAAGCGAGAGAAGGAACTTATTCATTTGATCGTCCATTTTTTTTTTTTTTTGGTTGATTGTCCCAACACGACATAATACCGAAAGACGTTGATTATGTGACGTTTTTGTTGAGTTACTGACCAGACTTGTGATAACACTATTCGAACCTCATTTACCATGTCTGAGTCACCATCCACCACCCGATGAAGATTTTGTTGAAATCGTTACACATACATTTCAGTGTATATATATATATATATATATATATATATATATATATATATATATGTATATATATATATATTCATATATGTATATATATATATATATATAAATATATATGTATATATATATATATATACATATATGTATATATATATATACATATATATATATATATATATATATATATATACATATATGAATATATATATATATATACATATATATATATATATATATATATACACTGAAATGTATATATGTATATATATATATATATACATATATGTATATATATATATATATATATATATATATATATATATATATATATATATATATACATATGTGTGTGTGTGTGTGTGTGTAATGTGAACAGCAGGAAGAGAGACAGACTCAGGAGTAAAAGTGTATGGAAACTTTATTTAATCATTAATTAATCCATAAAAGTATTAATTGGTGAGCTCAACAGCTATTCCCATCTTCAGTAGTGCGTGCTATGTGTGCGTGCATGTGTGTACCATTCAGTGGTAAACAAAAAATTCTGTGGAAAATGCATTTAGCATTAGATGCTTCGCTTTGGAAACAAAAACTGGATTCCATTCTCTCTAGGTCGTCCGGATGTGTTGGACTTAGTTCAGTCTGTGATGAATGCTGTGCTTGTCTGTGGCAAGATATAGTTAGTAGTACCCGTAGTGGGTCTTAGAGAGTCCATTGGGTGTCAGAGTTGACGTGTATTGGTTTGGTATTGGATTGTGTATTAAGGTTTGATATAGTATAGATGGTGGGATGATGGGGTTAATATATATATATATATATATATATATATATATATATATATATATATATATATATATATATATATATATATATATATATATATATATATATATATATATATATATATATATAGGGATTGGGGGTTATTTGTCAATCCATTGAATAGTTTCATTGCCTACAGTCGGTGTTCGAATACTGCAAAATGGCTGTTTTAAACGTTATATATGGATGATTACAAATGTTGAAAGTCGTCGCACAACTTCAGAATAGCACGTATATCCATACACTTATAAAATGCGCGATACGTCTGCAGTATTCAAATCTCGTATTTAACATAGTTGAATTATAAATTCCTTCGTAAAAACCAATAAATGATGTCACCTTCTTTTCCATCTCGCCTGATAGACCTACAATGGTTATTTGCTTCTCCCGTAATTTATTAGGGATTTTTCTATGATCAGCTTCTGGCTAATTTTGCACGGCTTACATTCAGATGTCACTTCGAAGGAAAGGGAAAAAAAAAAACTTTTTTCCTCTCTACTATTTGGTGGAAAACTCCTGATGCAAGGCCGAATATGACCCGTGGCGACGCTTTTAAATTAATTGCATGCAAAGCAATTGTACGGCATCACAAGTCAAAAGAACAGAAAATTGGCTTGAAAAAATCCGCTAACGATTAAACGGTAACAGAGCTGGTGAAATCGAATCAGAATGCTAACTTTTGTTCCTAATGCTGAGAGAAACATTACAAAAGAACAAAAAATGTTGATCGCATTAATCTGAAAATCTCACAGTATAAGAAATAGAACAAGCAAAATGTAAAAGTAGAAAATAAAATATTTTTATCATGAGATTATTTGATTGGCTGGGATGTAAATTATATGCCTAAATAATTGTACTTACTTGCTCTGCAAGCTGCGACTAAGCAAACGAGTCTCAAAGACACTTCATTCCACTTACGTTAATTCTTGGCAAAATGTATCCTGTTTTCATAGCTTTCTCTCGAACGAGAAAACTTCGAATTGTCTGTGCTATGATGTTATACATAGCTGTGACCATACTTTCTAAGATAGTAGAAGTCGAGTTAGTGAGAAAAGCTGTGTATTAAAGGCGTTTCTAACATTACTGTTCTTGGGGTGGGATTGGTGAATCTTTCTGGATATTGGGATGTGGAGTAAAGGCAAAGGTTGAAATTGCTGTTTAAGAAGCCTGATCTATCAAGATTGTACGGCGATCAATGGTTCTCTCCAGTGATCTATTAGAAGGGGCCATCAAAGGACCAAAGTACTACAGTAACACTCTAATTTCTAACGATTCTATTGATACAACGTTTTGCATTTAATGAAGGTGCAGAGTTGGTCTAAAGTTTAACAGCACGGAGAATGGAATCAAAAAGTTGGGGTGATTTGTGTTCAATTTGCGAAAGACATAAAGGAATCAATTAGAATTTAGCCCAAAACGCATTATAATAAGGGTAGGAATGTATAGACTCCAAAAACATTCGCTTTTCTCAAAGAATTAGATTGGAAAAA
This sequence comes from Thysanoteuthis rhombus, assembly GCA_963457665.1. NCBI lineage: Eukaryota > Metazoa > Mollusca > Cephalopoda > Oegopsida > Thysanoteuthidae > Thysanoteuthis > Thysanoteuthis major. The sequence goes on from OY735201.1 coordinate 56,429,604, forward strand.
TGATTTTTTAAATGCATAAGGTTTGTTATCTATACTTGTGGTTGAGCAAATATTTGGTTATTTGTTTATATTTCTTAATCATTTCTTTTTTATTAATTACCAATTTTTCATCAAATTTGTACATGGAAACGAGCGTTTGCGTATTGATGCAAATGGTCAACGAAAAGTTGATGGTTGTGTTATTATTAATATTCCACAAACTTTGCTAATACAAGACTGGCCGCTCTATGAACAGACTCCACTCTGATAGAAGCTTAAAATCTTCCTTTCTTTTTTTTTTTTTTAAATATTTGGACTCTTTTGAAAACATTTTCCTTTAACTTTAAAACTGAATTTTAAACATAGATTTGACCATGAAAGGGGGTTCAATAGAATAGAACATAGATATTTTGCTAGGGGAATAGACGGGTGAAAATTTACTCAAATTTTGACATAATTTGACGCAATCTATGTATTGGCTGGAAACTAAATTTCCATATTCTATCCGTATTTTTCTTTCTTTCTTCTTCCTTTAGTTGATTTAGGACGTATGAATAGAATCTGCCCCTCTCTTTTCTTCACTCTGTATATTCATCATTTTGAACTTTCCTCTCTTTAGTCTTAACCTGAGGTCTGAATTTGCCATCATTGTTAGATGAGGAAAATTAGGTCAAAACTCTGTAGAGGTTTAAAAAAAACATTTCATGGATCTTTTAGTATAGCAGTAATTTAGCAATAAAAACTGCACGTGGGAGAAGTATTTGCTTTGAAATTGGCTAAGAAAATAATCTGATGGTCGAGAGATGATGCCATTTGAATTTTTCAAACATAGCTATCGATTATTAGTCTGCTTGATAAACCTGCAAGTTTTATTATTTGTCAGCGTTATTATTTTATCACAGCCTACCATACTTCTAGAAGGGAGATTTTTCTGTGGCATTGAAAATCTACTAACAAAAGTTTATTTCAACAAACACCTTGCGGAGCATAGGGTTGCAACCACTCTGCAGCAGTTTCAGTAGCAAAAAGGTTTTATTGAGTTGTAATCACAAAACGATTATGAATAAAATATCTGCTGGTTCATTTATATTGAAGATACCGAGTAATTTCATTCATTTAATCGGCTCATTTATATATATATATATATATATATATATATATATATATATATATATATATATATATATATTTCCTTCATGGTGATCTCTTGTAATTACACAACCTTCCGCCTCAACAGGCAGATATACACTGTCCAAAAATAGGTAGATAGATAATGGAAATCAGATAATGTTCGATTTACTTTGCTTCTGAAGAGTGACAATTTTTAGGGGGCGGGTTCAAATTTACGATTTCGGAACATATCAAATATACGTGTATGCACGCTTAACAGACAATTTTCAAAAAGTCATTATTCAACTTCTCTCTTTGAATTATACCAAAGCACCCACAGATATTTGTCTTGCTTTCCCCACATCTCTATGCAAATGAGCAGTTTTTTTTCCAGCATCAGTCAGAATGAAGTCAGTTAATTAAGCTGAAGAAAATGTGTTCGTTTTAGCATGAATTTACATAGTAAATGTACAGTAAATGTACATTCCCAAAATTGGTGCCCACGTGTTGTTGAACCTGAAAGATATTTAATATTACTGCAGTGTTGGAAACGCAAAGGAATCAGTAAAGACGGCTAATACCGAAGTAACCTCAGATTTGCCTACATTATTGCTCCCTTCATTAAGATCCTCCACGATCTCTAAGTAATGTTTGACGAAGTATAGGAAGCAAGCCAGAAAGTTAGGCCCTTCATGAACTCCGGTAAAGCAAATGTCATGTACAACAAACATGTTGGGAGAAAAGACACAACGATTGAAATTGAAAATGCAGAGCTGGAGAAAGTAGACAACTACATCTACCTAGGACAATGAATCTCCGTGGAATACTCAAAGGGAGAAGATATAAAGCGAAGGATCACACTAGGTTGGCAAGTTTTCAGTAGAGCAAACTCGGCATTTGGGAACAAAAAATTCCCAGTATTTCAAAAAAAGAAAGGTATACAACGAACGTATCCTCCTGATAGACACCTGTGTAGCTGAAACATGGAACTTAGCCAGAATATTGACGCTCAAATTGTGAACCATGAAACGTGTACATGAGATAATCATGCTCAACATCACATGGAGAGCTCAAAAGACAACACAGTATATTAAAGAAAAGACAGAAGTCTGAGATATCACAGAAGCAACAAGAAACTAAAACGGTAATGGGCTGGTCATACTGCATGAATGTCAGACAACCGCTGGCCATCATGACTCACAACATGAATCCCCAGAGATCATCTGCAAAATCGTGGCTATCAAAAAGTAAGATGGTGTGATGAGCAAGATAAATTCAGCAAGTATTGGTTCTGCAAAGCCAATGATAGAGGGCGAAACTTGGGAAAGATCAATGTCCAACGACAGTCGCTAAAAGGATGATGATGATGATTGGTGTGTATATATGTATATATAATTACTGTCACTTGATATATATTCATGCACCTACGTAAATGTGTAAATGCGTGCATTTACCATTTTTTGTGTAGGGCAGTTTCTATCTATCTATCAATATATATATATATATATATATATATATATATAGTAGAATGTGGATTTGCTACACAAACTAGCTTATGTTTCTGCCCTCTTCGGGCCTCATCAAGCGAATCTACATTCTACTATTCATTTCCAGCTCTACCTCAAAACAACTTAACTCCATGAAAAAAAGCTGTAAGTATCAAACACTCTATGAAATAAATCCATTATATTTCAGAAGTGGCTTTATATTATTGATATATTATTATATCATGTTATACTGCTAGCCTGATTTGTACCACATATACTGTATATATATATATATATATATATATATATATATATATATATATATATATATATATATATATATATGAGCACGCGTGGGGAAGGATGTTTGATTCTAATCCTACAAGCTTAAAGATGTGATAGTATTCTGATGTGGAGCCGCCTGCTGCAAGCAAGCTAAAATCTTTTGTTGCTACCCAGCAATTGGTCACCGGTGTCCTGCCAAAGGCTTGTTCTCCCCGCCGTGACCTGAAGCCCTCATATGTCTTTACACACGGATGAGCCAAACCTATATTTTATCTTCAGCAAATCCATTCTCTCGTCATTGCGGTTTATTAAACAAATCTCTGCGGTTTTCTCGACCGTCCGCGCTTCCCAGACACGACCTCTGGGTTTTTCCAAGGTTTCCTAGGTAACAGGGTTCTAAGAAACCCTCATGAGATGTCCATCATCATTGATAGTTTTTCTTTCATTTTAGCTTTTTTCTTTTTTTTTTTTTTCCTTCTTCATTTACTTCTAGATTGCCTTATATTCTATCTTCCCTGCATGTTCTTCATTCTTTTCCTGTCTTACTTTTCTGTTTTCTTTTATTCTCTCTCTCACTCCTTCCTTCTATTTTTATCTTCTTTCATGCTGTACTTCCTGTGAAAACCGCCTCTTAACGATTGTATTCTTTTATTCTGGCTTTCTCTCCTTGCTCTTTGGCATTTTTCATCTATTATATTTCATAATATATCCCTTCCTGTTCTTTCCTTTTTCCCGGATCTTTTTCATGTCTAAATTTACATCTTAAGCTCTCAGCTGTGTTATTATTCTCTTTCAATTCCTTCTTTTCCTTTCCTTTCTGACCTTTGCAATATTGACCACATTTTCCCGATATCTTTCACGTTTTCCATATCGAATCACCGTAGCTTCATAAATAGCCTGCTCGACCAACCAGCCAGGTGGGTTACAGATTATTACCTCTCTGCTTGTATGAGTGTCTGTGTATGTCTCCAGGCGTGCCTGGACGTATTCTGGGGGCTTCAATCTTGAAAGTTTGCAATGAGTACACTGCTAGGCATCATCCAGAAGATAAAATATTTGTACTTTTAGCTAAGTTCTTTTTTCCTCTCTCTCTCTCTCTATGATAATTTTGGACTAACGATGCCCAAATCCTTTGCTAGTATGTTTTAGATAATTTCAGGGAAAACCTATTTTTTTAGGTAATTTTAGATATTCTTTATATATATAATAATTAGTTCTGGTACATACGCAGGCTACGTTAACTCATTTATTTAGTCTAACCCCATACCTTCCCTCACTCTTTCGTCTTCTTTTTTTTTCTTTTAGCTGTTTCGTTTTTCCTTTCTCCATATCTCCCTTTCATTTTTTCCTCTCCCGGTTTTTCTTGCTTCAGTTTTCTTCTTCAATATTTAGTTATTTCCCCAGAACCCCGTTTTTAACTGATATTTACTCCTGTCCCCGCCCCTCGCTTTGCATTTTTGTTGTTGTTTTTGTTTGTTTGTTTGTTTGTTTTCTACCGCTTTATTGTAGTAATCTGCAAGCCCTTGGGTGCATTAACAGATATATGTCTGCTCCCACAAATCTTTCTGATACACTCCTAAGGGATTTGTTTCCTGTCATTTTCTGTAAACGCTGACTAACCGAGAGAAGGTTGATAGGGCAGCGTTAGGGAAGTATTCAGGTTTTAAGGACTTCACGTAAGTGTCCTACAGTTTGTTTTTCTCTCGGTTTTGTTTTCCTTTGGGTGGGGTAGATATTTTTCTCTCTTCGGCAAGGGTTGTGCATAAGAATTATCTATATTTTGTTTCTTTCGTTTTGGGCAAAGGAGCAGTTAGGTTAATGATATGGCCAGCGATGCGCGTACTAACTAAATTGGATGACAGATATAACACGTACCCATGTATTTATGGAACAATTCTATGCATAAGCAATCATTTGAAACAGTTTACAAACTATCAGATAAACATGTGCATACACTCGTAAACCAATGGATCTGTGGATAAATAAAGAGATAAATGACCGAAAATATTCCTCCTCGTATTTATTTTTTCTTTAATGAACATATCAAGTAAAACGCTCAACTTCTCAGATATCCCCTATGCGTATACATATATATATATGTATATATATATATATATATATATATATATATATATATATATACATATATATACATATATACATACATATATATATATATATTCATACATATATATATATACATATATATATATATACATACATATATATATATACATATATATATATATACATACATATATATATATGTATGTATGTATATATATATATGTATATATATATATATATATATATATATATATATATATATATATATATATATATTCTTCGTAGTTTGCATTTATTCAAAAAATATAGTGACGGCCTCAAGAAAAAACTGTGTATATATATACACACACACACACACACACACATATATATATATATATATATATATATATATATATATATATATATATATATATAAGTGTGTGTTTATATATATGTATATGTGTATTTTATATATATATATGTGTGTGTGTGTATATATATATACATATATATATATATGTGTGTGTGTGTTTTATATATATATACATATATATATATATATATATATATATATATATATATATATATATATATATATATATACATATATATATATATATATATATAAGTATGTATGTGTGCATGCACGCGCTGGTGTGTGTGTGTATACCTCTGTGTGTGTGTGAGCGTATGCATGTTTGTGTGTGTGATCTAAACTATTCTTTGTGTTCACAGTTATATATATATATATATATATATATATATATATATATATATATATATATATATATATATATATATATATATATTTCAACCTATGTAAGTGAATCCGTTTTTCAAAAAATCAAATGATGTGTAGTATAAAGTCATATCGATGTACAATACACATGATAATACTCTATGAAAAGCCAGCGTGAATGGCATAAGCTATATATCAAAATCATAGCTGAATGGGGGTTGTGTTTGATTGACACTGCTGGGTGCCATGTCAATATAACTGTTTTGTTTTTTTTTAAATCATCGAAACGGTTATACGGTAAACAACAGATGATCTCAACGAGAGAAAATTCATATGTTGTACCATGATAACAACGTATCTTTACGTGAATATCGAAAATTGCAATGGACGTGCGAGGCACTACCCAAAAGCTCGAATGATTTGAACAGTGTGCAGTTCAAATTCAGTACGAACTTATGCCGCTGCTTTTTCTGCATTAACCTTTGAAAGCCAGTACGCAAATAGGAAACAAAGGTACCCAAGTCTCCAGTACTTATTTGATTTTGTGCTAATAATCAAATGAAGGGGGGGGGTGATATTCGAAAAAAATTACTGGATTTTTTTTCCATATTTTCAATGGCAAACTTTAATTGTTTAAAAGCCCCCTATTTGAATTATGGCAAAATAGAATCGTGAAAATGATGGGCCCCATGATGCCGATTCCAGGGTACCTCAGTACAAATACAAAAAAAATAATCCTTAAAAAACATACTGAAAATTGAGGAATAAAAACAGATGGCTCAAAATCTTCAAAATAGTAACAAAAACTGCCTTCTGAACTATTCCCCAGCCATCACACCTGCTGCTTTTTTTTTGACAAATTCATATTGCAGCTCATTCACAGATCCTTGACAGTTGGATCAAAGGTTATACCCACCCCAATGTACAAAAAAAAGATATTTATCGTCATGTAATTCATGAAAAAACTCATCAATTTCTAAAGTTTTGATCAGTAAGGATAAAAGTTACTATGTTCTTTTTTTAAATCATAAGAATAATACTTTATTTCTAGTAATCTTTTTCAGACTTTTTTTCATTTAGATATCATCGAAAATGTTTATTTTGTAGTTTAAAACTTGATTTTGATTTTTAGAGAGCTCGATTTTACATTTTTTTTAAAGTAAAGGAAAAAATTCTCTAAATATTAATTGCGTTTTTAAAATAGGGTGTCAACATGCCGCAGAAATGCTTAAGAGACAATGACAGAAAGAAATTCATTAATTTTTCCTGTCAAAACGCAATCGAGTAATGAATTAAATAGAATATAATTGCCGACGAAAAAAAATTTAGAGCATCTTATTAACTGTGCGTGTCCGGCTATTTCACTCGCTACGATGGCTGTCTTCCTTGAATGAATCAATGGCACTAAGGCACGACACGATGAAGGCGGGAGAAAACCAATTGTCAACAGAGTTCAATTGGGCAAAATCATGATTTTTTGGTCTTTAATCATTGATTCATTTTTTACTAGATTAAATACCAGCCCTAACAGGAAAAGTAAACCACTGTCAAAAGAAGGAATCTATATAATAAAAAGATTGATGAAATTCAGATAGCAGTTGAACCCTCCTGTTAAGGCGGATAGGGTATATATTTAGTCAAGTTTTATAACTTCCTTCTTTGGACAGCAAATTACTCCGCCTTTTAGGGCGGGGGTTTAGTCTAGTAAATTGGGTTGTTAAATTCATTATCATTTGTGCGCCGTTACTAACCTCAAGTAGGCGAGGTTGTGAAACCTAACAATCGGGAAGGTCTTTTTATTTCTATAAACTAAAAGTAAACAAATCGAATTTTTTGGTAATAAGAAAGAATAAGTAATTCACGTTGTTCTGACATGAAAAATAACATCGATTCAAACAATATTGGCATTGTTG
>OY735201.1:56442165-56624665 GCA_963457665.1 Thysanoteuthis rhombus
AAGACATGTATAATTATAATTATCCATTATAGAAATCGTTATAGTAGCAGTGGATTCAAATTAAATCCCACAGAATAACAGACAAAAATTTATACTCCTATAAACAAGTAGTCCCAAGGTATTCCTGCCTATCTGAATATATATATATATATATATATATATATATATATATATATATATATATATATGTATATATACATATATGTATATACATATATATATATACATATACATATATGTACACATATATATATATATGTATAAATAAATATATATACACACACACAAACATACATATATATATATATGTGTGTGTGTGTGTGTGTGTGTGTGTGTGTGTGTGTGTGTTGTGCGTGTATTCTATATGCCGAAAGTATGAAGAATCAGTTGATGGACAATTCATATCCAATAGGATGCGATAATCATAGAGACATTTTTGTAGGAACTTGTTTTGCTTGGTACTAAGGTTGCTCAGTTGCAAATCGAGCAGCCTTCGATCAAATAAATAAATAAATAAAGAGATGAGTATCGATTTTACAAGTAGAGATTGGTGTAATTCTGTTCGATGGTAATGAACATTGCCGAATCGACGCACGAATTATACATTTAAAATTCACTTTCCATTTCACTGTTTTCCCTGGACCATTTTGTGGAATACATCTTAAACTATATGTACATTGAATCGTTCATCATTCAGTGAAAGTCACCATCAATGGTCTCCATATTTTGGACATACTCTCTGAGTACGTAATGAAAGATTTATTATTCACTCGTCTACAATCTTGTTCAAGAGTTTATTTAGCCAATAGCGCTTGGAATAGAACCTGAAATCTTAAGGGTTTCTACCATTCCCTCTTCCACTGGAGCCATATCCACAAGTGTCTTGAGATATTTATAGTAGTTCGGACACTGAGGCAATTCATAGTAACGGATGGTACTGTTGAATCTGCTCACAATGGACGAGGAGATGTCAACGCTAAATAAAATTACGACCGATGATCAATGTTGAATTAGTTCTGGATTGATGAAGTCAGGAGGAAGATGAACGGTCAGAAGATAGCTTCGATAACAGCCACTGACCATCAGTTGGACATAATTCAATATTAGCCAAGACTTAGGAGCGTCCTTTTCAGCAATATTTGAAATGTGCCAGATCTGACTTCCACGAAGGGTGAAATCATGCCCTTCATAGATAGATAGATAGATACTGAGCTAAGTCTGTTTCAAGGCAAAGTTTTTACGGAAAACATTGAAAGAACTGAGTTCACTGTACTGCGCTATGGTAAGTGCTAATTGACCAGTATATAATTTGGGAACTGCTGATTTTAGACGTACGTTAATGTGACGAGGATTAGGGGGAAATTATTTTGTGGTGATATCCATAAATGAAAGCCATGAAAATCATCATTTGCAAGGTATGACTTGTGGCGTCTAAGGCTAAGTCATATCGGCTACCTAACGGGTCATACTAAGATCAATTGACCAGCCACGTGGATATCGCACAATTTACAAGAATGGGAACGCTCTGGATTATCAAGATAGAATACTGTGCAGTGATAATGTTCATAGGACAATGCATGTTCACCATGAGAATTGCTATCCTTGTCTTTTTACTGATAACTGGAACCACAGCAGTTTCAACAAACCGACGGATCCCATTGATGGAAAATCATTTGATTGGCGAAATGTTGAGCGAAAAAGAATCCGCCAGTATTTACAAAAAGCGCCCCCCGAAAGACTGAGAGTGTGACACTCGAAGCTTCCAACATGTATTTACTGTTTAAACGTTTCCATGATTTGTAATTGTTTTCTGTTTATATACGTAATTATGCATGAAAAAAAGATTTCATTTCATTGATTGCTTTGCTCGTCTAATATCAATCAAAGCACTTAATAGTTCTCACTCGAATATTGCTTCTCCGTTATGCTAAAATGATCTTGTTTGTTCATCTCGTTTTATTATCGTTGCTGACAACAGAAAGAGATGTTTATTGGTGACTGGTTTGTATTACATGGAAAATATGTATTTTGGCTCGTCAGGTTAGGAGAGCTATCACCAGACTCTTGACATGAATCACTGGACATACCCTTGCCCAGGATTCGCCACACTTCTCTATTGTGGGTATCACGGAGCCAGTACTTTCTGAATTTGTATAGTTGATCTTTCCATCAAGTACTAAGCCGGCCTCGGTTGCGCCTGTGATCACAGGGGATCCATGTGTTGAGTCGTGATGTCCATCGAGTATCTGCTATTCTTGCAACATGGCCAGCCCATTGCCTTTTGAGTTTGTTTTTTTTTTTAATGAATTCTCATGTCTCAGATTCCTGTTTTTCCCGGATATATTGTGTTGTCGTGTGGTCTCTCCATGTGAGGCCCAGCATAATTTTTCTTTGTGCGCGTTGCATGATTCTTAATTTGCGGATCTGTCTCATCGTTAGGTTTCATGTTTCAGCTCCATAGTTGACTATCGGGAGGATGCGTTGGTTGTATACCCTTCTCTTTTGAAAGATGAGCTTGCTCTGCCAAAGGTTTACTATCGTAGGATGATTCTTTGCTTGATTTTTCCTTCTCGTGAGGGTCTCATGAAGATTTGTTGTCCTCTGTAGATGTAGTGGTCTACTTTCTCTAGTACTGCGTCTTATTTTTTTATCTTTATTTTTTTATTTCTGGCGTGATTATATCACATGATTTTTGTTTTGATGAAGTTGAATCATGTCAATTGCCGAACTTTCGAATATTACTCGAATATCGAAGTTAGGCAACTGTCTGGTCACTAAATATCAAGTGAGTATTAGCTTAGTGGTTACTGACATGAAACCGGCAAACCTATTTCTGGTTTCCGTCGATGTTATTTCCGTAGAATTCACATTGGTGCCCTGAATAATCCATAAATACATCTTTCTTAGCTATTGATAAATGGCAGGGGTTGGTGTCCTTCAGCCTTCAAGACAATCAAAGATCGTTACTTACATAGGAAAAAAACACAGCTTTGTAGTCGCCGTTGCTCCAAGCCCGGCTAGGCTGGGTATGGGACTAGTAATTCTATCCTGTAAAACATTCTTGCTACTGGAACTACAGTGGAGTTATTGGGACCGTATACTCCACAAGGAGTTTTCAAACAAGCATTCTTTATTGTTGACGCTAAATGTAGTTGTTTTTGTTTTGTTTTGGTTTTTTGACTTTTTCTGGAAACTCAATACGAATGCTGTCTCCCTATAGCTGTTACATTTGCATTTTTAAAAATCATTGCTAAATGTAGCAACCATTATGTGACAGAGCAGGTATTATTTTTGAACAAAAATATTTTCCCTAACCTATGAGTTCCAGGAAATCCATTGATACTCACACGTCATATTCATTTACCATGTAGTTAATGCAAGTAGGAATGAGTAGATTTATGTGGAGAAGTTAGACGTATGTTTACGACCGCTATATGTTAAAATAGATAAATCATACGTAACTGAAATCTAGTAATGCTGTGCTTTGTCGTATATCCAGCGATTAAATATGGAATTGATATCGCTGATCTATTTTGAATCATTTGTTTACGTTGGTGGGAACGTTTTTGCTCAGTTATCAAATACATCCAGATGATTAGTAACGAAAAGCTAATCATTCAATAACACGAGCTCTTCGGCCATGAACTGTTTATGTAATCTGAGGTATAACGAGTAGCATGTATTGAGGATATATACCAAAACTTCCCTTCACTATAATCATTACATATAACTGCTTCATTATATCTTAATGGTGGGTAGAAGTATTTACCGCTGCATTTTAGCGCTTACAGCATTTGGACCGGTTATACACAGGGAAGGTCCAGAATATTCACTGATTTTACTGCCACTCAATAACTTCACTTTTCACATGATAAAGTCATTTTATCCAATAAAGCCAAGTATTTCTGGTGGGAGGAAAGAAATCTGTTATATCAAATTTTATCGAATTTAAATTTTTTTCTTGCTAAGATTCGTTTTATCAATTTTCGGCTGTCTTATGCATTGAAAATCAGGTAGAAAAAGATTGTTAGTGGTTATGAACTAATGTTAAGGTTACATACAAATATTCTTACTGGCTGCTTTGGGATCAGACTCTGCTCCTACTTCTATTACCTCTGTTTACTGCAATTTTCGTATCGTATATGATCACTATCTAATAAATGAATTCATAGACTTGTCAGTTTAGCTAACTTGGCTAGAGAGATACCTAATAATCACTCGGTAATTTCACAATAGGGACATTTTAATTTTATATATTGGTTAGGTTCAACCTGACTTGATAAACAGTGAAAAGTTCACCTCCCTAAATTGTGTGAGGATTTCGCCCGTTCTTCTTCTTGTTTTTCTTGTTGTTACAATATGAAACAAAATTAACTTCATCATAGACTGGAGTTTGATAAGTATGATGGATGTGATATTACACTTTTTTCTATATCGATTGCACTACCTTTAGCGATAGTTTGCCAAAACCTCGTATCATCGCTTTTAAAACCGTTTATATTATTCACAAATCATCATCTAACTGAAATATCTGTCCTTGATGCCCCCATTATGATTAGCGAATTATTCACAAACTTGAACATATTTAGTAACCCTTTAAAAAGTTTTCATCGAGAACTACAATCTTAAAAATAAATTATCTTCCAACGTTTTAGTTCTTTATACGCTCTTTTCTGTTTAAAAAAAAATGTTTGCAACACCTGTTGCTGCTTTCTTTTCCAGAAAATTACATTTTTATCAGCAATAACAATTCTTCCTTCGGCAAATTTATACACATCGACCGAACTACGTAACAATGTCACCGGACCTTTCTTCGTGAGATCAAGCATTCATCAGTTTTTTTTTTCCTCTCTTTCCCTCTCGGCCATTTTGTTTTTGTAATTGCGTTTTACTCTTTTGCTTGTCTCATAGTAAAATGAAGATCGTTAAAATAATTCTTCTCTTCTTGAAATAAATTTTGGAGATTGAAATTACCATTCTTACTGCAATAATTATGTTTGACTGATTATGATAATTGAGTGTATTCATTTTCGCTATTGTATTCGAATATAATAAACTGTTGTAGAAACTCAAAGAAGAGTTGGTAAAAACTCAATACACTTTGTTTTAGCTTCCTTAGAAACAGATTTCAATTTGTGATAATATTTTCTATTCCTTTATATGTTGCTAATTTGAATAATTTGATTCGTATCAGAGTTACAACCTATTATATATTCTGCCAATCATAGAAGATTGAAGACGTATGATTCTCTTTTTTTTTTTTTGCTATAGACTGGAGTCTTGATTTTTATCAAGTTATACTGTGATAACTGATCCTAATGAATTCATCTTACACTGTTGAGACGGCTCATTTTGTCGGCACAACACTTCAATTTCCAGTGTTATCGAAGTCATTATAAACGAGCAATACTTGACTCTATCCAAGGAATCATCATTGTACTTATTATATCACTAGAAATGCATATTATAACACTAGAAATTAAACAACTAAACAACTACTCCATTTAGGCTTATATACCAACAACAGTAACTTTGCAGCTATCCCACCAAAAGATTGATTCAAATCTGCTCAACCAACCAATCACAAGGATGCAAATGATACTTCGGGACCAATCAAAAACATGGTCGTGTTTTTCAAAAATGTTTCGCTAGGGTCAACTCTACAAGACCAGAAGTGACCAGAAAGCCAGTTCAGCGGTGCACATTTTCCGAACTTTCGAATCTCACTTGACTACCGAAGTTAAGCAACTATCTGTTAAGTTAATATCAGGCGGGTTCACTAGTATTTTTCGGTTAACATCATTCTTTTCACCTGTAGGCATTCGGTATCCCACTTGAGACTACGCTACTCAACACAATCCATGCACTATAATACTATGCTTTTTCCTGCTCAATACTTTTCCATTCCATCTTCCCTATCTATGGATGAAATAGGGGGAGGGAGTCAGTCACGCCACTTTGGGTGGCTGCCAACTCTAATTCTATTTCACGTATTACAAACGGACTAAGTGAGTAGTATTGTGATATGTAAAGCCCAAATAGGGACGGGTGAAGCCGTTGCCAGCATGATACCGCTACTAATCTACAATTTGTAGAATATTGATATTAATTCTGTTTGATTACTAGCAATAATTCGGCTTCAGAATCTTCATACTAGTGGTTCCTGATAGACTTCGTTGTGAGTCAAATGACAGCAAGTCTCTTCAGTTTTCCAATTCTCCCTTCGGCGTTCATGATAACTTCAACAGTGTTGTAGTTTTAATCATATTTATCTAAATCCTTAGATCTCAAATTCTTCAAATCTCTTAGAAAAGATCATAAGAACAGTTCCAATGGATTATGGGAACAGCTGCCACCTTTTTATTTCACACTTTACGCATTTCATAAGTTCTGATACTTATATTTTACAATCAGACTACAAATCTAAATGATTAGCATCGTCCTCGATATTTCATTCGTGTAGTAATATCAGATGGCTTTTGATTGAGATTACGTGACAACAAGTCTCATCATCTCTTGAATGGTTATTTCTGTATTTTTGCTGATTTTATTATTTCTGTTGTCAGGATATTTCCCATTTTCCCCCGTGTATCCAATAAAATTGCAATGGTCGTTGAGACTTGTTAAGTTCGCTAGTAATGATGATTTCCAACTGTCCCCCTTCTTATACCATAAATTATCTAGATGTCTGTTGAGATATTTCCAAGCTTTTCATTTCCTTGCAGTGATCTACATTAACAACGAAATCCATCATTGATTGAATATTCTCTTAGTCTACGACTACTAAATCCTATTCCCTGACCTTGAAGATCTGTTTGGTTTCCAGAAATCCATAGAATTTTTTTCTTTTCTTTTGTACAGCTTTTGGTTCGTCCATATATCATTGGTTTGAATATTTAAATCCATGTCTCTTGAATAATTGACAATATTATTATTTTCATGTAATATCAAGTATATATATTCTATTCATTTTTCTTTTCGATGAAATTCACCTTACTAGTAAGGATGTCATCAAAACAGTTAATATAGTGATAGATTACTTCATTAATGAAAAATAAATAAATAGATAAGTATAAAGTACAGGAACTTTTGATAGAGGTGTTGGAAAGAGACTCGTAGTTTTGGAATGATATATAGACAAATAATTTCTGTTTTCTTTATTTTTCTTAAATCCTAATGAAGTAAGGCTGTTTGACCTCTACGCGGCCAGGCTTGTTCTCACTAATATTGAAATTCTTGGTTTTGATTCCTTTTTAAAGTGTATTCAAATGGTTTTGTGGAAGGATATACATTTATTCAAACTTCTCAATCTTGGTGCATATGCAATTTCATGGTGGACACTTAGTGTGTTTCTCTTGTATCTAAATCAATGTTGTCCCAGCATTTTTTCCCAGAATGCCTTAGCTTGCACAATTTTTCTCTACCTCTCGCTGCTTCATTCTGCTGACGTGCTATACTTTTATTGCATTTAGTCGCTTTTGAATTAATAGTTTAATCTAATCGATTTAGCTTTCTCTTACATAAGAACCGTTTGGTTTTACAATATTTAAAATTAAGCGTCTTTATTGTGGCCGATTGAAATATGGCCTCTCTCTTCCTATCAAAATAGCTATCGATATAACAATCATAATTTTTGTTACAATACTTTCAATCTTCGTTTTGTTGTTGCATCATTTCGCATTGCTGTGTCTATCATCATTATCATCATCGTTGTCGTCGTTGAGTTTTCACACAAGCAGTGACAATCATTGGTGATCAAGTGATCGCAAATCTCTTCAATACTCCAGGACTCCCTGCGGTACTCTCGCCTATTCCGGTATTTCATCTGGTTCATGTCAGCTCTCCCCGTATCCCTCAAAAACCTCTTTTCTAAACTCTTGGGGATCGTTCCCAGGGCTCCAATCACTACTGGTAATACCACCATCTTTAGCTCCCTGGCAAGGTCTAGATACTTATTTAACGTTTCGGTTTGTATGGATGGCATGAAGAAGCTTGTTCAGTTCCCGGTGAACCATCTTACAAACCGAGTTATGCCTTCTCCTGGGTAAATTTGATGGACCCTCATACTATATAGTTGAGTGTTTTACCTTCGTTTCTGTATAACCGACGTTGTCTGTTCTCTTGTGTCTTTCCATTTTAGCATTTGCATAGTTTGTTCTCATGGTGTTGTTCTTGGGCCACTACCTGGAGTTTCTCTCTTCATGTTTCCTCTGCGTAGCCTTATCGATGTTGATTGATCTGCAGTTGCTGGGGATTTTTTTAAAAAATGATCGTGTAGTTGTTTTTCTCATTTTTCCGTATTTGTCTTTTGTTTCTAGTGCTATTGTCTTCCTTTTAGTTACCTAGGTATGTATTTTTTTATTAAGCTCCAGCTGCAGGGTTTAGCTTAATTTTCTTGATCTTTCCATGGTACTATTTACCTATGTTTTCCTTTATCTTCACCCGATCGTGACTGCTTTCAAAATAGCCAGATTTTTGTAGTTTTCTTCTTCGGGTGTTTTGGTTTCCTGTGGAGGTAACTCAATTCTTTCTTTTTTTTTTCTTTTTCCCTGATTATTATTATTATTATTATTATTATTATTATTATTATTATTATTATTATTTGTAGTACTAATAGTAGTAGTATACTCATTGAGTATTCTAGTTGACTTCATTTATGCTGTCGTTTAGAAAGCCCCAGCTCTCCTCAAGATTACTAATCCACCCAACTTCTTGGCTGGGTCCTTTGGGACTGTTCCCAGGGCTCCGACCACTTAGGCCACTTCCCAATCTTTGTGTTCCACAATTTTGTTCAGTCCCCTGGCAAGATCCAGTATTTTTTTTTTCTTTCTGTGGCCGTTGATGCCGTTGTAACAGTCCAAAATATACCCGCCGTCCAGACTCTACCCGTGCTTAAAGTGGGCTAGCCTCTTTCATACCCCGGGTATATCTGGGCTGGTCAAGTTAATGACCCTGGAGATAAGATAAGCTATCCTATTTCATACCTACCCCAGCCAAAATTATACCACTTTATGTTCCCAATAAATAAGAGTATATTTCAATGTTTCATTATACTACTACACTCAGATACGCAAAATAATCAAAGATACAGAATTAAATTCTGATTTTTTTCACACTTACATTCAAAGGCATCATTTTACCGATAACAATTTTCCGATATGTATGATTTATTGATACATACGAATAACCGAATAGGTTAAAATGAAATGAAATTATAGAATAAAATAAAATATAAAATCATGTATTTAAAAACATTCATCCAAATTCTCCATCCATTTTTTTTCACGTATGGAATGAATATTTAAAAAAGATTCATCCAAATTCTCCATTCATTTCCTTTTTTTTTTTTTCTTTTACATATGGAGTAAATATTTCAAAACATATATCCGAATTCTTCATTCATTTCTTTACATAATGAATAGATATTTAAAAACATGTATCCAAATCCTCCATTCAATTTTTCTTTTTTTTACATCTGGAATGAATATTTAAAAACATTTATCCTAAATCTCCATTCATTTTTTTTTTCGAAGTGGGCCCTCTGCCCAACAATTGCCAAATCTTTTATTTTCGTTCCATCAAATTCTTCTTATATCTCATCTTTTTTCATTTTTATTTTTAAAGAGCTCGGTAAATTATACATATCAGTAAACTGTATGTCGATGATTTATACATCTCGATAAATACCGGTAATTTGCTGTTAGTAACTCCTTGTCATTGGATCGCTATCGGCCCATCTTCTGCGGCCCAACAACGCTGATTACAGCATTGTACTCTGACACATTCTCAAGATATAATGCATAATCTGTCAAACCCTTTGGTACTATAGACAATACACATACCAAATACACGCATGCCACATGCATACTCAAACATATATATATATATATATATATATGTGTGTGTGTGTGTGTGTATACATATATATGTATATATATATATGTGTGTGTATACATATATATATCATATACATACATGTTACATACGCAAATGCACTTGCATATATGCACATACGCACATACATGCCACAAACACTCACATACGCGCGTATTTCATACTTACGTGCATGCATGCTGGCACGTACACGTACTTGACAAATACAAGCACATACATACGTAAACATACCACGCACGCACGCACCATCATAGAAACATACTAAGTTTTCACACTTGTATGGTACACGTTTACATGCATGCTATATCGATGCATGCACGTTCAAGTATGTCATATATGCATACACATACACACCACTAACCCTCAGTAACCCTCACATAAACAAAGTCTTCATAGAGTTACCCTGCTTTATACCTCGGTGTATGATCTCTCCCAGGGGGTATGAAATAGACAAGCCTGTTGTATGTCCTTTAGGATTAACTGAACTGGCCTAGATTATACTGTTATTGGTTTTATCTCATCCCCATTCGCTGATACAATGTGTCGGTATGGTCGAATCCTGGCCAATTGCTTAGTTCCCAGTGTTTAACTATTGCTACACTGTCGTATCTCTTTTTGTACTCGTTGTTGGTTAGTTTACAATATTCATTGGTTATGTGGTCAACAGAGGCGGTGTTTGCTTTTTGTTAGGGGTTCGTTGCTTTCTGCATTGACACAGATTGTCCTGATGTATCTATTTTGTAGCTGCCGGGATAATCGATTCTGTGTCCCTCATTGGGTTCCTTTTGCGTAGCAATGTCCATGATTTCTCGTCTGCGATATTTGTATTTGTCTTTTGAATTCCCTGTGTAGTATGTCTTCTGTCCCTATTTTTGTTTCGCTGATGTGTGCCTCGTGGCTCCCTCGTTTGTTACTTCAATTTATTTCTATTGTATTGCTTCGGGCACTTTGCATGATTTCTTCACTGCTTGCATGCAAATGCTTTTCCATTTTTTGCGTTTTAGACACTGTCTTCTATGCTGGTGAGTCGTTTGTCACCTTCTTTCCTCTTTTCATACAGTCTATCCCTATCATGTCAGGGGTGTAGAGTCTTGTGCATCGTCATAAGCTTCATCCTTCGCTGGTTCATTGATTGGAGCCTTTCTTTCGTTCTTCCAAGAAATGAACCTGTGTATCTTACTACCGATGCTGACCATGTGTTTATTCATTTTATCAGATTTCTGCTATTTAGCTTGGTCTCAAATAATTTTTTCATCTCCCTATGGCATTCACTTTTTCTCTTTTATTTCTTCCCGTTTCATCGCGTCACATTCGGTAATTGTAGAGTATTTGTATTGGTCCCGTGTGGTTCATTTCAAAGTTCTGATTTTCCTTTTCAATTCCTCCTGTCGCAGAAAACCGCCCTTTGTGCATTAATATTGATGCACATTTCTCTATTCCAAAGTTAATCTGAATGTCGTCGCTGTACTCGTTCACTTTGTTGTACAAGGTTTCGATATCTTCCCCGTTTTTGCGAATAGCTTTATGTCGTCCATGTACATGAGGTGGTTGACCTTTCCTTTTGTTTTAAAGAATTGATATCCTTTACTATTTCTTAATAAGGTGTTTAGCAGTTTCATAGTTAGTAAAAATAGTAGTTGAGATAGTACCTCTTGATAAAAATCACTTTTTCATACTTACCTGTGCTGCGTTTTCCATCGTAGAGATCAAGTTTACTTTCCTGTTTTTCCATAGAGTTGGCTATGTCTCAGTATTGGTTAGCTAATCTTGAATATCATGAGGAATTCGAGTATCCAGATATGGGATCATATTGTATGCTTTTTTATAGTTGATCCATTCCATTGCAACATTCATCTTTTTTTCCTTATTTCTCTTAAAATCATCTGATGCTGGTTGACCAAATCATTCGCCCTTCGATTCCTACATACTGTCCGTTCATCTGGTAAAAGCGTTTTTCTTTCCAATGAAATATATATTTTCTCTCAGCAATCTGTCCGGTTTGGATTTCCACATTAGTGGTAAGCATGCGTTTGGTCTGTAATTGCTTATTTGGTTCCCATTATTGGTATCCTTTTGGATGGGGGTCGTTCTGCCTTTGGCCATCCAGTCTGAGGCCTTGCCCTCTTGTAGTTAACTTTGGAGTTGATGGATGTGGTAGATTTAATCAATATCTGCGGATCTCACTAGGTCCTGGTGCTTTATAGTTGATAATTATTTTAATGTGTTTTCAAATCTAGTTTTATCTAATCTCATCTACATCTGGGGGCTATTTTGTGATATTATTTAACTATTCGTTGTGTTATCCCAATATATCGTTCCAGAAGTTCTTTGCCTCTGTGTCGTTTGGTTTTATATTCTGTCTTCTTTATCTGTTCTGGTTTTAGTAATTTTTTCTTAAGTTTTTTGGAAAATGTAGTTCTGTGTGTATTGCACAGTCCTTTGTCTATATCTTTTCAGTCTTGTTCATCATTCCCACGGATGATTTTTGTTCCTGTTGTTTGACGTTTCTCCTTGTGTTGTGAAGAGGTCCGTTACCATTTTTGCTACTGTGTAGATCATGTTGTTGAGCGCAGTTATGTAGTTAGTTCCAATATGCTGTAAGAGGTTATTGATATGTTCGGTTGATTTTCACTTTTTTTTCCCCGCAATCTTTGCCCTCTACGGGAGTCCGGGCTTCTCCTCTTCATTTCTTTAAGGGTTTGTACCTGGGCGTTTTCTCTTTCCGTTTGGGTGTCGTTGTCCACTTCTTGTATATGGCATGAATCTGTTTGAATTTATTTCCACTTCGTCGTTCATCACGTGAGTTGTGTCGGGGTATTTTTCTGCAGGTGAGCTGCATTCTTGTTTTTCAATATTCTTGTGGAATTTCTACTATTCTGTTGCCGATTGCCATTTATTTTTTCTGGATTTGTTTCATTTAGTCAAGGCTAAAAGCTGAGTGACCATAAGTCCCCTCAAGTCTCTTCAAATCTCCTCTCATTGCCCTCGCATATCATAGCAATACTTTGATTGTTCAGTATCAACCTTCCAATAGCTTCACTTACACATGCTTTTTTTAACCTTGGCCATTGCTGACGACTGGAAATCGTCTAATATTTCCTGTATTCTCCTCAGTAGTGTTGTGGTCTTCATGGCGTAAGTCCTTCCTCTCATCTCCAGCCACCCCCAATTTCGTATCTCTAGCACAATTACGAGTGCGCCTACTATTATTGGTATTACCTAGGCCTTCATATTCCACCCCTTTTTCAAATACCAGGGCGAGTCATGGTATTTTCCAAGTTTTTCATTCTTTTATATATTCACTCAATGATCCACATGCAAAGCCACGTCTATTATTTGGTAGTTTCTCTTTCCGTAGTCCCCGACTACCAGGTCTAGGCTTCTTGCTTGGATGAGGCGGTCGATTTGGATGTTAGTTAATGGATCCGCTTATGTAGTTCTTTGATTCAGTTTCAAATTGAAATTTGAACTTTAATTTGGAAATTTATAAACCGGTTCCTCAAACCGATTGTCTTAAAACCTAACAGCCGTTTGTAACTGAATCGATTATCCCTAAATTCTACAGCATAAGACATGTATTTATGATATTTTGCTAGATTGTAAAAATTATTTCGAATACAATGAATCGATTAAGAATCATAAGCAAACATAAATGATATTAATTCAGCATAATAAGATTTATATTACGTAATATTAAGAATGCATCGTTCTATTTCCTGTGGTCCAGCGATAGCCAGCTATCAAACTAGTCAGATTAAAGAAGTACAATAGTATTACAATGGTCGGCTCATCATCATTATTATTGTTTTATTGTAATTATTTTCAAAAGTGTTATGATTTCTCTCGTTGTTGTGATCAGCATCAACGATTATGTTATTTCCCCAGCCTCTAAAATGACGAGAAACTTCTGAGGTTATGGTGTGCATCTAAAATCGAATAGCAAAACGAATGCAAAGGGAGAATAATAACTGTGGTTAACATAAAAACGATTTTTGAATAAATATTCGAATCGTGATAAATAACTTGTCTGGGAAACGGTGTACGAAAGATAAATCCATTTCAAATAGCCAAAGCAAATGTTTGCTTCTGAATTAACTGAAGGGGAATCGTAAAGACTTCAGAATACGATTTTTAAATGAAAACTGGTTATCTTTTTATTTCATTTTTCCAAAGTCTTAACATCTGATGCAAGCGGTCAAAATGTCAGATTTGCTCATTTTAAAATCTCCTTCAATCATATGAAGACTGAATGATATTTTTTTTCACCATTTTTCTTTCACTCCGTGATATTTCTCAAGTTTCTTATTTGGATTCATTTTTTTTTTTCTTTTTCTTAAGATATCTTTCAGTTTATGGTTGTTTGACACTTTTTTGAATAGCCTGTTCGTCTCTCCTGCTTCTTCTGGTTTTTATTGTAATCTGTTCGTCTCTTTCGCTTTTTGTATAATCCATTCCTCTCCCTTGTACCCTTTCTTCTTTATATTTGTTTCTCTTGTTTACTCGCTTTTTATACAATCTGTCCATCGTTCTTGAGTTTTCTATGGCTTCCTTCCTTTTTTACAAAATTTCTTCGTTTCACTTGTTCTCTTCTTTTTTTTGTAAAACCTATCTATCTATCTTGTTTCCTTCCATTTTGGCAAAACCTGTCCGTCTCTCTTGTTACTTTCTTTCCTTGTAAAACCTGTCCGTCTCTCTTGTTACTTTCCTTCCTTGCAAAACATGTCCGTCCCTCTTGTTACTTTCCTTCCTTGCAAAACATGTCCGTCCCTCTTGTTACTTTCCTTCCTTGCAAAACATGTCCGTCCCTCTTGTTACTTTCCTTCCTTGCAAAACATGTCCTTCCCTCTTGTTACGTTCCTTCTTCATAAAACCTGTCTGTCACTCTTCTTAATTTCTTTCATTTTGAAACTTTCCTCCCCTCTTGTTACTTTCCTTCCTTGTAAAACATGTCCTTCCCTCCAATTACTTTCCTTCCTTGCAAAATATGTCCTTCCCTCTTGTTACTTTCCTTCCTTGTAAAACATGTCCTTCTCTCTTGTTACTTTCCTTCTTTGTAAAACCTGCCCATTCGTTCTGTTTCCTTCCTTTTTCGTACAACTAGTTCGCCTCTTTTGCTTTTTGATAAAATCTCTTCATCTCTCTTTTTTTCCTTTCTTTTTGATATTCTCTCTTGCTTCATTTCTTTTTGTATAACTTGTGTGTCACTTCCTCTTCTTTTCTTCTTTGTTATAACTTGTTCTTTTCTATTTCTTTTACATTGCTTTACTTAACCAGCTATGTAATTATGTCTACTAAGTAATTATGCTGTTTGCTTAATTTCTTTCTTTGTTCCTCTTATCGACATTTTTCATTCTAATTTCATCAACTGATCGAATCCAAAATTTTATTCAATAAGTCTCTTTCAATAGTTTTTATTATTCATTCTCCATCTTTATTGCATTTAATTCTTATTCTTCTTGTTTATCCTCCTTTATTCGTCCGTTTCGGGTTTCTTTCTTCGATCACTCTGTGATTTCTTCCGTTTTGTATCGTCATTTTAATTCATTTATTCTTTTCAATTCTTCCCTCAATCATTGTCAAATAATTTTCCTTGGCGTATTTTACTTTTTCTCTCTCTTTTTTACCTCCTCTTTTACTTCCCTTGTTTAGTAATTATTGTTTCCCGTATGATTGGCTTGTCTTCCAATCCCTACTCATCTGTGTTTCGTTCGCCATCGTTTTTGTCTAAAACGTTTTTCTTTGAAACGTTTTTTGTTTGTTTGTTTTTTTGTTTTTGTTTTTTTGTTTTTGTTTTCTTTTTTTCATTATTACTGCCTCCTTGACATTATTCCCTCTCCCTTCCGATCATGCACTTATTTGCTCATCTGCATTTTCAGCCATTTTGTTTTTCTTATTGAGTTTAAACTTATTTGTAACATGGCCGTGGTATTTCATGTTTGTGTTTCTTTGTTGGCCCTGCGCTTATTAGTTCAAGCGCCACGTATTTTGTGGGCGTATGTATGAGGCACAAGATAGATTGATGCACTGGGCATGGTAATTCATGCTAGTGTCTATGCTTCAGTGTTAACGAGTGTCACACAGACACAAGCATACAAAGTTAGACTCACAAAGATATGAGAAGAAATATATAGAAAAAAATACTAATGCATGCGTGTGCGCATGTGCATGCGACTGAAGGAAACCATTTTAGATTTTTTAAAAAGGAAAATATACGATAATATTAAACAAACATTGAGAAAAGGAGATATAGTAAACTATACAACAGTTCCCTCTTATTCACGACAAAAGAAAAAACAGCAGATGCCTTAAACAGCAGTAAGTACCGAATATATATTATACACATACTATGTATCTTTTATACATAGATACTTATGATGAATGTTTGATTTATAGATAACACACAATGATTTTTTTCTGAATAATTACAAAACAGAATATTTATAGCTACTAGCTGAGAACTCGACCTACGGGTGATTTTCCAATTAGTTCCTGCAGAGGGTCTAGATGGCGCTAAAAGAAGATCAAAAATGTTTTTAGATGGGTAGCTTACTTCTAAATATCTGACTACAATGCACCATTCTGGCAATTTAAAAGTCGCACGGATGAACGAAATCAGAATCCATATTATATATATAGATGGATAGATACGAAAAAACCAAGTCATTACTTTTTTATTGTTTTCAAATACTAATATGTGAAAAAACATGCAACAGGCTACCATTTGTGACCAAAGAAATTTTGGTGGCCATAGCTCTAGCAGTTCTTGTATTTTGTGGCGAACAGATATTCGGTGAAATAAAGTAATAGTAAATTTCTTGTATGCATGAATGCAGTCGGGTACAAAATATGAAACCGATTCACCGTAGTACTTAAACTGCGCATGCGTGTGTTATAAGTGACATATTGATGGCTATATATGTGAGCATACGCATGTTTGGGATTGGACATACACTTAGGAGAGAGAGATGGGAATTGCCACGCATTTAGAAAGAGATAGAGATATGCGTTTTAAAGTGATTATAAAAGGGATTGTAAGTCAGTAAGAGATTCTTAGTTGGAGTTAGTTCGAGTTCGATTGTCAACCGCAAAGGAGGTTAGACACGGGATGTCACGGTTCTCAAATTCCGACTTCTGTTTTCATGCAAAAGCTTTTTCTCTTTTTCTTTTTCTTTTTCTTTTTTTTTTTAAGACCAAGAATCCACACACTTTGTCTGGTCTTTGAAGAGTCTCACCATCATGACGAGAGAAACATAACATAAAAAAAAACATTGATTACTTTTTTTATTTACAAATGGAATTGTTTTTGATATGAAGCACGTTGTTTCCCTCCACAGTTTATACCATCAGTAGGTGCAGCGTTTTCCTTTGCAGTTTTGTCACCATTTTCCCAGCAACCAGTCTGAAATCACAATGCGCTTTTCAAATCGAGGAATCGCATCAATGTACATACGCAGCGCCTTTGCTAGAGAGATGTGCTCTTGCCGAACAACAACATTGCCAACATGGTTGGTGCCTCTTCGAGTGGGACAGGACGAAGTCTGCCATTATATAACACAGGCAAAATTATCTGATAAAAGCAAATACTTTAGGGGTCAGAAAGAGAACAATTTGTATGCATGTCGAACTAAGTTTAAGAAATGATTCTAAATAATTTGGGTTATTGATTTCCTTAAGTTATTTCACACCAGTGCACCTGGGAAAACAAAGAACTAAGAAAATTAACTTCAATTTACGAGAAAACTGTCTCTACATTTCATATAATCACATTTTGTAATAAATAATCAAGAAAAGGGCGAGCGTCTCGAGTTTAAACAATATTGATGCTACTTACAAGGTTTAGGGACCTTCACAACTTCTCAGTTTTCAGGAAGTGTGTATATCCAAAGAAACTCAAGTATATTGCATTGTTAATAGTATCAGCGTCTATATCAGGCCGTTTGTAATTTCACATGTTTGTATATGATAAACATTGTATTTTTTCCGTCAAGAAGAAAAATCATTATCAGTCGTATCAAAAACTCACTATCTTACAATTTGTAAAAGCTCTGTTCGTCTATCCATCTGTTTGTCCGTCTTTATGTACTCACTTACCACCAATATTACTTCGCATAAATCTATAAAGGTTTCTGTGGGTGGTCTATTTACATGTTTATTCATCTTGGTAGAAATTATCTCACATTTATCGATGATATGATAAAGGACATTTTTTATTCTTTTTCTTCAAATAAATCTTCGAAATCGAAATGTGACTTAGGTTGAGTTTGTTTTTTTCACGAAAAAGTGAAAACATTTTAACATACTGCAATGTTTATTGGTCGCATATGAACGTCATAATAATGACGTTTAATGCATGTTTTGGTGTTGTACGATTAGATAATTTTTTTCTAAAACACAAAATACATGGATAGAGGGTTTCCTGAATCAAATGAAAGGAATCTTAAATCTAAATTTTTGGGGATCAATATAAAGTTGGAACCTTTACTTCCTTCTTTTAGGGGTTAGAGTTGATGAGAAACATTTTTTTATCTTTTTTAGGGATCAAAATATGGAGGGGCTTCACTTTCACCGGTCAAAATCGAGTGGGAAGGGGTTTTTTTTACTGTTAGTGGTAAAAATCGAAGGGGCTACTTTTCCATTTTTTGGGCATAAAAATCAAAGGGGAACTTCTATTTTCTTTTACTTTCAGAGGTCAAATTGAGAGGGTCTTTTTCGTGTTTTTTTGGTGTCAAAATCAAGTAGAAATTCTTTTCTCTTTTCTTTTTTTGTAGGGGTGAAAACCGATGATTAATTTTTATCTCATTTTGTGGAGGAAGGAAAATTCATTTTTTTCGGTTTTCCGATGTCAAAATCAAGTGGAAATTCTTTTTTCTTTTTTTGTGGGGGTCAAAACTGATGATTAATTTTTTTTTTTTTTTTTTTTTCATCTTGTGGAGGAAAAAAATTCATTTTTTCAATTTTCGGGGTCAAAATCGTGGTGGGATATTTTCAAGGGGTCAGATTTGAGAAAAGATTTTCTTTTCATTTTTAGGGGTAAGAAATGGAGGAGGATTTGTCATCACTTTCAGATGCAAAAGTTTTTTTTTCCACTTCTCGGGGGTGGATTTCTCTTCAATTTTCAGGGTCCAAAATTCAGAGCGGAAGTTCATTTTTATTTTATGGATTCAGAATAAACTTAGGACATTTTTCACTTTTTTAACAATGTAAAGAATAGTATAAGATCAGTTTAAAAACAAATAGAATTAAACGATACCTGATTTCCATCCATCTACTTTTTTATTTCTTTTTGAGACAGCAATTAATCTACCTGTCAGGACAATTATTTAGTCTAGTGAAATTGATTCTTTTATTCTTTGTTGAAAGAATCTGGATTCTAGAAAAGAGAAAACATGTCAACATCTGAACCAAAGTACCATCCACGCGAGGTCTTTGTGAGTAGTCAACAGGATATAGAAGGTACTGTCAATTAAAATGTCTTGAAATAAAGCAAGACAAACATGGCTGATTTCCAAGACCTTTTAAGGAGTGAAAATGTACACAAAAATGTTTAGTCAAAATAACACTAGTCCATACATAGTAAGATAATCTTAGAAGAATATAAAGTCGTTAGTTTTAAAAGTTTTGCTGCATCCTCCAAACTCAACTGACTCAACACCTCAAG
This sequence comes from Thysanoteuthis rhombus, assembly GCA_963457665.1. Lineage (NCBI taxonomy): Eukaryota > Metazoa > Mollusca > Cephalopoda > Oegopsida > Thysanoteuthidae > Thysanoteuthis > Thysanoteuthis major. Next base: position 56,461,718 of record OY735201.1, read on the forward strand.
ACTCCCATTTAATCGGATCACTGAAAGATTATCTTAGAAGCAAAACAATTAAAGGTTAGAATAGATCAGCTCAACTAGAATACTTTTCGTTCAAGATTTTCTCAACAATAAATGATAGGGATATTTTGCAGTGATCTTTTGTCGTTGCTAATAATAATGATTATAATGTTGACAAATAAATTTTGAATTTCTGATACGTGAATGAGTTTCATTCCATCCCCCCCCAAATTCAACATTACTTTCTGAACTCAACAATATTTGCATTACTAAATGTTTGTATGGCAGAATATATAACAAATCAAATAAGGTAAGTACATACATGCGTAGAAGAACCTTTTGTAGGGGTCAGTTTGAGTAGCATTATATAAGTGGCCACAAGAAAATAATACCATCGTGCCGTGCGTTGGAATATACATCTATTCGTATAATTATATTATAGAATATCAATGCTCCTGCGTTCTTGTGAATGTAAATGAAAGTATAAACTGCGGATGTTGGCAATTTAACCTCTTTTCCTCCCGGCTTTTGTTTCTTAGTTGTTCCGAGATCTGAGCAATGAATACTGTAACTGCATCATGAATATCAAACCGTTCCATTTACTTTTCAATCAATCAAGAGGAAGACAAGAACACACAACAGCCACATTATCCTTATTTTAGAACTGCATGCTTACTGCTCCGTCTGTAAAAAAAATGAAAGCAACAAAAAAAAAAAAACAACGTTTCGGCTAACAACTTCCCTTTGAGATTTTATCCAAACAAATAAATCATCGAAAAAAAAAATCTCCAAGAAAAAATTAAGAGATAAAAACATTTATCTTCGAAGAGAAAGAAACATTGAAAATTTTTCCGCAGAACTTATTTCCACCATCAAATTATGAGACAGAAGCGGGATATTCAAGCAAAAAAAAAAAAAAGACCAAGAAGAGAACCAGTTGACCGCGATGGTGGAAGATAATCTAATTGCTGATAGCCTACTTGATGTCACATGATTAGCTACGGTCATTGGGCGCCCAGGTTGATGACTAGGTTGGCCTTGTCAGCATCACTGAGGCAAATCGACATGATGGTGAGCCAGGTTTCATCATTGCGAGGCAGAACGGAGTGTGAAGGAAAAGAAGCCATTCTTCTTACATGCCCGTCAAAACAGGGAATACGTAGCTAGATTATATATACATTCTAGTGATTAGACCACAAGATATTACAATATATCAGGAAGAAAACGGGAGTCCGAGACATCATAGAATCTATTAAAAAAACTTGAATGGCGATTCAGCAGGCCATGTTGCAAGAATGACTGACAACCAATGGCGATCAAGACTCATAACATGGATCCCCAGAGATCACATGCGAAACCAAAGCCAGCAGAACACGAGACGGAAAGATGAACTAGACAAATTCAGAAAATACTGGATCTGCAACGCCCATGATAGAGAATTGTGGTGAATCGTGGCGAAGGTCTATGCCAAATGAATGAAAAAAAACAATGTAATAATCTATCTACAAGTGAAGAAATCTGTGTATGCGTGTGTGTGTGTGTGTGTGTATGTGTGTGTGTGTGTGCAAGGATTACTCGACAACTGGCCATTGCACGGAGCTGAAATTCACCAGAACTATTTGTCAGTACACAAAGCAGTGAAGTGGTAGTTTGAAGTTATGGAGATAAGAGCTGCTCAAAAAATCTGATAAATTACAGATTATTGATCTATTATTTAAAATTATAGAGATAAGTTTAGATATAAAGTATCTAAATTGACAACAATGAAGAGAAGAAAGAAAAATACCTCGAAGCTGTAGTTTCGTACAACGCACAGAAAAATTATTTTACATGGCTATTATGGTAGAAATATAAAGTCCGACACCTCCCGAACATGCACCTTTGAATAAGGCGCTGCCTTAGAAATTACGATTAATGAGAGCATAGTATTTCTTTTCATTATATAGACTAGTTCAAGAAAGAGAACTTGGACCTCTCGGAATCCAGACCGTTGATCTAGAGATTCACGCTAGTTACTGGCAGTCTTGCGTTTAAAGAGGTTTTCTTGTCTCATATTGCAGGTCCTGATTCTGAGCGCAAGACAGAACAAAAATTAAACGTTCACAGCAATATTATGTTATTTCAGCATTGAAATTTACTAATATTTACTAAGCCTAAGTCAGTACGGCATAAGGCTACTTTTGAGAGGAACTCAGTACCAGAGGAGATCAAATTTACAGCAAGTAGAAATGCGACTAGCTTGGTAACTACTACACCACTGCAAAGGGTCAAATCGTGAAAATATACAATTAAAAATAAATAATGAAATAGTGGAATGTGAAGATATAGTATAAATTTTAATTCTCTTCTAAAGAAAAAACTTATTTTCTAATGACATACATATTTCCCTTGATAAACGCGGCTGATCAATTCTCAGATGTCGTTTACTACATCGAAACCGCGTGGATTAAATACAGTAATCAATGGTTGAATGATAAATGAATCTATGATCGGCAGCACTCAAAATATTTGAGTATCGTTGTTATATAAAGTACATAATACGAGAATCTTGGAAAGAAAATAACTATAAATGTGAAATAAATGCTTATTGGACACATGGAAGTAGTTTTAGCAACGTTTACTTTCAGAGAGAGAAAAAATTAATTGATGTTTAACCGATAAAAGTGCACATTACCGACAAAAGTGAAGATTGACTTTAAAATAGTTCAATTCTACTTTAAAATTATGGAAAATTTGTTTTCAGTTTTTTTAAAACGAATTTTCGGGCTTTTTTATCTGAGTAAATCCAAGAAAAACCCGAAGAAAGAATATTCAACAATTTTAATCTCTTTGTAAAAAAAGGGGGGTTTCGATTTCCTGTCAGATGTTTCTAATAATTGGTAAAATTTTTATTGATTTGGTAATATTTGAAATAGAATCATTTTCGATAAATTTCTTCGTTTTTTGTTTTTTTTTCTTCACTTTTAAATTGTAAATGGATAAAGGAAGACAAAAACGTCCGTCGGCAGAAAAGACCAAAATGAGAAATATCATAAAAATTCAAATCTGCATAGATTCAAGTAAATTCAATCATATTTTGCTATTTGAAATATTTTGAAGCAATAAAGCTAGATGTAATATTTTTTTCCTCACTCAGTACTCCACCTGTTATTTTAACATTTTCCATTCCAATCATAGATTTAAAGTATTCAAACTGCATTTCTCATTCAGCAAGTTGTTACAATGTTTGTTTCATATTTCTTCGATAACATATGGGGATTCGTCGGAAGTGTAAAATTATTCAGTCGTCAATAAAAGAAATGAAACAGATAAATCAGTTTCTCTATTTTGAAATTTCGAAACCACCTTAGTCAAAATATTTACCGCTTACATTAAGGGATGATAGTAATTGATATAACTGCGTCACACAAAATCGTATCAATCAAAAGATTACTCTTTAATTTTGTGTAATATTTTATTTTCTGGTGTGAACTGGCAGCCAAGATCGAAAGAAACACTTGTGAAATAATAATCATAAAAAGTCTGAACAAATCTATATCACCTATCTCATAGTTTATCATATGGCAGTGAAAATGTCGTAATAGCTTTATCAAATTGTCGAAAGGAAAATTTGAAGTAAGTTTAACTAACCACTTTTTTCAAAAATGTAATATATAATTCAAGTTTTCCGACTCAAAGTCATTGGCAAATCTGAAGAGGTAGAAATCGTTGCCTTCCAGATCTATATATATGGAAGTAACTCTTCTAAGCAGCTAAGTCTTGAGAGCAGAAGAATGACGGTTGGGTAAGTCGAAGTGTCTTTCATATGTACTGGGTGAATGACACTTCGTTCCCCGCTCCCCAGTAATTTGAATTAAAGGCTAGTACCCTTTCAATGAGCGATTAATCTTGCACACTGTTCAATTTGAATTAACTGAATAAATTCAACTTGATATTAATCGTATGACTCTCACCGCCATGAACGGCTGTTATTTTTTTCAATTATTCTATTTCATTATCTGCAACCAAAAAGTATGAAATAAGTGGAATAGCAATAAAGAACAAACGTTACTGGAATATTTTCTGAAACATCAATAGCGGCCATGGCTATCATCATTGCTGATTCAGTTATTATACTCGTAGCTGCTTTCAGAATAAGAGGGAATTAATGACACGTAAATATTCATTTATGTTTCTCTTCAACTCAAAACATGCAAATATATGGCAAACGCTAAATGAAGGAATATCTCTCAATGAATGATGGGATACATTCTTTCCTTGATATTTCTTGCTTCCGGTATTTCGTTTTTCTTTTCTTTTTTTTCTGTGAAGATTGATTTTCTTTTTTTCTCTATCCTTTTCTTTCATTGTTTCTTTCTAGCTTCTTTGATTCCCTTCTTTGTCCAATCCTTGTCTCTGATTACCTTTCTTTTCCCCTCTTCTAATATATCTTCTGTCTTTTAGTATTCAAACTTTTCTCTACAGAAATTCTTCCGTTTGATTCTTTTCTTCCTTCTGTTCTTCATGTATTATCCTGTTCTTTTGTCGTTCGACTTTTGTTTCTTTTTCAGTTTCCCAGTTTCAAACCTTCTTTCAAGTAAGAAAAATAATCGATGGTAAAGAAGCCACAAAGCAAATATATCAAGACAACTGCCATTAACGGCCATGCTACACTTTGAAGACATACAATACCAATGCATTAGTGTGCGAATCTGTGTAAGAGATTCACAAAAGGGGATTCAAACATTAAATACATAAAACGGATAAAGTATTGCACATTTTGCAGATGAATACGCTCGTAACAGGTAAATATGCTAGTCATTGTGTATGAGAAAATGTGGAAGAAAATATTACACATTTAAAGTATTATGAAAATCATTGACAGATTTGTAACTGAACGAACAATGTTAACGTGATCAGATTTATTTGTATGGTAGTAACGATGAGTATTAATATCTGAATGTAGAATTGACGCGGAAGTATAAATCTATATTGTGTGTGAACAAAATAATTATCCAACAAAGTTCATAGTGATCATAATGGTTCTCTGCAAAGTTGAGGTTAGTATAAAGCAACACCTTTCCTTCGGCGTTTTATCCCTCTTTTCCTTCGGATGTGGCCTCCAGTACATGCATGGCTTTGTTCAACAGATATTTATTATGTATAAGTAAAACGAGTTATTTACTATGGTCTGCTTAGTATGGGTAATCTAGTGAAGATCAAGCGCACTAAATAGAAGAAGAGCTTGCTAATCCTGGTATTTACATCAGAGAAAAACCTAAGAAAATATCGCTGGAGATGTTAATAATTAGAAGTATCGGGATATTAGAACGCAAAATTTATGAATTGATATTTGTGGATATCCTATCCCTCCATTTTTGCGTGTTTGTGTAGTCATCTTATTGCTCTCTGATAACCAGGGGTTTCGGCTCCTAGAAAAGTCATTCCTCCCTCTCTCTCCCACCTCTTTCTCTCTCTCCCTCTCCGAAATGAAGGTTTGAAGAGATTCATGCCAGTGAGTTTTGGCCTAAGTAGTCGGCACAGATACTAGTACGGAAGCCGCTGAACTTTCAACACTCACCTCGGGGCTCTTTCTAAGTGAATACTAAAGAAATAATAGAGAGGTATAACCTTGTAGATTCAAAAGAAGAGGAAAGGCCCCTTTTAATCCGATTGAGGGAATAAAAGCTCTTAGTATTCAATCAGGGACAGTGGATTCTTGGCAAGTCAACCATAGGAGAAAAGTATTGACCGTAGTAAGAACTAAAACGTAGCAGTTACTTGTTCCAAAATATCGATACGCACACATGTAGATAGGGAAGGGGAACCAGCTATATACTAGGAAATTCCAGTTATAAAACTGCAAATAACAGATAGAATCAGAAGTGATTCTGCTTCTATCCTTTACAGTGCTGTGCTCACCCATGTCTCCCTTCACCAAGAGGAGATACAATGGGTGCTGAGGGTCGGTAGAGCTCTTAGGCTACTCAGATTGACATCAATTGTAACTAATCCACAAAACCCCGACAACACGTCATGATTCGCACGGTCATTAATATATTAGACTTTCCTGCAGCTGCTCCAAGGACAATTACTCACACACAAGACTAAGGACATCACCAAGAAACCTGTTCTTGCAGCGTCAGCGGTTTCAAAAATCCCTGCCACATCAATCACACTAAGATTCAAACTCCAAGAACGTCACAATTAAAACAACTCTGTACACTGACATCTATGACGTCAGAACACAATCAACAAACATGCATTTAACCAATCTAGAAAACATAATTTCATGAATACACAGCTGAAGATGTTCGTTGTATAGGTGTTTATACTCAGCTCTATGGAAAGTACGGTCTTGAAACCTCGAGTTGTGATAATTTATACGTATCACAGCTGTTGGGTCCAAATAGGTGGGATTAACACGACCTGTGAAGGCCAATAGTATTTAGACTTCATACAATAAAAGTTGGCTTAATTTACATGCATAGTAGTTATCGTACAAAGAAATTCACTTTTGTCATATCATATGAAATAAAAACGAATATTAAGAAAAATTGATAATAATTTCGACTTTTAGTTTTACTTATGTAAAGAAAATATTCATGATGCGATACAAATAGCCGTTTTAAGTTTCCATGCTTTAAAATTCAAAATGTTTTTGTTAAGCTTATAAAATACATTAAGCAAATTTTCATTCTATATGAAGGATAGGTCGATATGCAGTTCAGTTTATTACTTGATAACAGAAGAAACCAATCCAAAATAATGTTGATCCCTCACAAGGCCATAGTTTAAAACTTATTTTAGGTTCGATAAAATATTTGAAAGTATAATTTATCCGTATGTATTTCGTAGCCCATAGAAAAACCTGCCTCTCTTTACGCCCAAATGAGTGGTACGCTGATGAATTAATCATACAAGGGTCTTTCTATTACTTTATGACAATTAAAAATCGATCTCTCATTTTACTGATCCTCACGCTCAAGTACAGAGCCTGCAAAAAAAAAACCCTTCTTAATAAACAAAATCTATTTCAAATACCATTGTATTCTGAAATATCTTGGGGCTATGTTTGAAAAATATGATCGTTGTAGCTGGCCAACGAACTCAGAAATGAACTTGGATTTAGTGTAAGCAGTTTAGCATTACAAAGCAACATACAGTCATATTTATAGATATAGATACTAAATGCAAAATTGACCCTTTATAAAAATGTAGCAAATGTAAAAATGCAGTTGGGGAGAACAATACGGAAACACAGATAGATATTTTTGTCAAATGCATTTTGTATCAATGTATTACATAACTGCTTTCAAAGTGTTCGATTTGTTTATTTTGTCTTATCATTGAATTCATTGTGCGAACATGTGTGTATTTACGATATTTCAAACTGAAATCGCACTGAAAGCGATATTGATATCATTCTTAAGTTATTAGGACTTTACTTCCAATATAGTTCTCTAAAAAATAATCTCATAATAATGATTCAATTATATCCGTGATTTTTATCACAGGTAATCACTAGTCATCATCTTCATCATCAGTCTTTTAACATCCGTCGTTTCAGATTATTACGTCGTTTTTTTGTTTTTTCATTCATTTGGCATAAAAGATGAGAAGTGAGATACCATCCATATATCCAAAACTGAGCCAAGGCTGTACATTCAAGACTAAAACAAATCATCCAAAACAAACGGAACGTCAAGAAAAACCTCAACTATAAAAAAAAGAGGTGCATATGTGATAAACATCGTAACACCTAGAAATTTGAAGCAAGACCACCCACGATATCATTTGGGTGCCTGCATAATACCTGGTCGCAAATGGCATCTATCTTTCAAATCGTGGTTACAAGTAGCTGCTGGCATAGAGCCGTGACCATTCTTAATTAGTCTTCAAGGTTGTTACGCTAAACTCGACTAAAGGTCTCTATAGGGTACAATAACAAATGAAGGTCTCTGTAGGAACCAAACATATAGGGAAAAGAGTAGGTTCTACTATGAAAAGACTGAAAGAGTCATGGGCAAATGAATTCAGGTATAAAAGTCAGTTGAAAGCTAGAGTGGTAACAACGTGTAAGGCTTACACAGACAAACGTACCACATGAGATTTTTTTCCTTTTAAGAGAAGGAATTTAAGAGCTTAGCGCATACTGTGTCACCCATAAATGAGTACACCACCATAGTTTTTTTATAAAATGATTATTTCTGAACAGTGGTATGGTGAACGTATTCATGAGTGATACTGTATTCACCTCAAAGCGAAACAGAAGAGGGAGTATAAAAAAACTGACCTACCCCTCTCAACTGTAGAAAAAAAAGAAACTGGTCTCAAACAAAAGGCATGTTTTTTTATTGATGGATTATTGGGTTTGTATTTGTCTCAAAGGTTTACAAACATACGTTTAACTCTTTCTCTCTCAATGAGTAAAGGATTTCTTCAAAATCGTATATTGACATGTTGCCTTGTCGTCATCCACAATGATATTTGTATTTCACTGTTTTGCCTAGACGTCTATCATGGAGACATGAATGAGAAATAAATTACTCTATAGATGCTTTTGGGACAGCATTTTAACCCTTTGCAGGACACATTTTAAGGATACTTTGTCATTTTTTCACTGAAATAGTCTATCATCCTCGGAAAAAAAGATCATTTACATTATTTTTCCTATTTTTCTGAGAGAGTGTGAACAATGTGTCTCCGAGGGGTGGGGGTATTTCAAAATCACCCTCACGATGAAAATTGGGGACAAAAAGCTTTATGAATAGCTGTTCACCTACTATATTTCTACTAACATTAAACAATAAATTTTGCTAAGTATCGGGAACAGCCCCTGAGGGAGCTAACCCCCCCCCAAAAAAAAATTCTCCAGGTCTCAGAGGCTCATAGATATCATTAAATTGGTTTTTATTTGGTTCGGAATTTAGAGCAATTCAGTGGGGGGAAAGCTGATACGGACAAAAGTTCGTGTCGGTAGGATTTAACCTTATTTCAATTTTTGCTAAAACTCATCAAGTTCAATAGTCACTAAAAGAAGATTTTAAACGCATTCCATCATGTTTTCATAGACATAACTTTTTATACTCATCTAAATTGCGTACAAACATGCATTCTAATACCTCTGAGTCTTGGATTGCTTCGAAATTGTAAACAGACATTTTGTCCCGTCCTATCACACAAGAATGTTTGTATTTCATTGTTTTTCTTGAATTATTGTTGGGTACTTTTCCATAATTAGAAAACCTAAACAAGACACTGTGAGCGCTAATTGATTATATTGATGATTTTACGACAACATTTTGATCCTTTACGAACCACTTCTTAATCTTTTAATGCTCTATTAACCTCTGTGATATAGTTATTTATGGGCAATACTGTATTTACCTTATATTACGACATTGAGGTCAAATCATTAAATAAGAAAAAGGGTAACGTGACCTGATGGCTGACGTCCAAAACACAGTACTCCGTGAAGTCGATAAAGAAGAACCATCTGATTAAGGTAATAAACATAAGTAAATAAACTAATGGAGTGGTTCCAACTGCACTCTTAATTAGACTTTTGCTATCCTCATAAAAACCAATACCAGGTCTTGGAATAGGTTAGCTTTAGTGGATACATCAGAGGCTACTAATACTATCACTCTCAGTTGATAATCGTGTACACGAAGCTTTTACGATGCTAATACTCTATAACGAGCAACTTCTCTTCACATTTACTAAACTATGCCTTCTGTAACACCATGGCCTAATGAGGAAGAAATAGGAAAGGAAGAAATAGTAAAAGAAGGCTGTGTTATTTGTTAATTTCCCAAATTAAGACAATCTGTCTGTCTGCCTAGAAATCCAGTGAATAGTAAGTCAATGAGGTTAAGAATATCTGACACATAGACAACTTGCATTCACCAATCTACTGCCATAAAGCTTATTATATCAAAGGTTTGGGTTAAATGAACTGAATTCTTATTTCGTTTGCTTTAGTCAACTTTGCAACAACGCCACCGAACCACAAGTTCGATGCAAGTGAGGGGTAATACATCAAAGAAAATGAAAACAATCAGGATTGAAAATAAAGTAGAAATTATAAAGCGATCGAATAGAGGTCAGACGTTGTTGGACACAGGGAGAAGGTTAGGCTTTCAACTATCAAAACAAATTTAAAGGATTGAGTAACAATAATGGAGAATTAGAAATTCCCTAGCCCGATTGAAGCTACAGTAATTACTAAGCAATGCAGGAATTTAATCATCGAAATAAGAAGGCAATTGATTTTTTGGTAAGACGATAATAAATCAGCGTGTTTACCCATTAGTCTAACATTAATGCATGAAAAGGCTCAACGCTTTTTTCCCATGATTTAAAAGTTGCACGTACAGTGAGCCAAGATGATGGTGATAAAGAATTTGTTGGTAGCATAATGTATCGTTTATATCCAAACAAATATTTGACTAACTTCTACGTAGGTTTGAACTCCGAACTCTCGCACCAGTAGTTAGTATGTAAGTATTCCGACGATGGAGCATACCATAATAGGCAGTTTGTCTCCGATCGGACCGACGCAACACAACATTCCTAGATCTTTGTGCCAGACATTGCTAAAGCCAGCTGATGTCAAATAATGTCGTGTTTTGGACGGAAGAGTTTATATAAAAAGGTAATTTAGAGTATGTGAGAAGGGTGATTAGATTAGTATGAAAGAAAGCCTTCTAACAGAAAGCAGAAATATGATGATGACAAGGACAAAAAGTGGTTCGCATTATAAAGTAGACCATAAGAGACATTCTCGTGCGTGTTCTTGAATTCACCTCTACGGTAACAATTACTGCATTCTTGGACGGTTACATCATTGTCAGTTCAGAAGGCTATAATTACGGAGATAATGAGGAAATTTTGGTCATTAAACAAGTGCCGTTATGAATCGAGTCGAGGCATTAGAACATTGCACTCAAGAGATAATGAAGTGAATTGTGCTAACCATTTGTTAACCTAATGCAGATAGAAGGCGTCAGTATTATAATCCGGAAGACTTCCATGGTGACGTTTGATGCTTTTAAGATCATGATAGTTGGGCTTTGCGCTGGCATTAACAAAACAAAGAAGCAAAAACCTTGTAATATGGAACAATAGGAGCATTTTAGCACGGAAAGATATATATTTTGTATCAATATACTATTCGTGCTTTTACATATTTCACTTCATAACAAAAAGGATGTCTGTATTCTCCATGCCGAGTGCTCGGTTAATTTGCAAAGGCAATCTTTTGACTCTAATGTGTCTATGTAGGTTACACCATACAAACCTCTGGAATTTTATCTTTACGAACAAGCAACAAGGTTAAAAAGAGAGTTCTTTTTTTTTAAGGGTAAGAAGATCAAATTTTCTTTTTAAGTTAATTTTATCAAATTAGAACAGAATCTCTTATCTCCTTGAAATCAACTATGTACACGGTACTAGGTGCTGATGTAGATTCGAACATGGAATGCATATGTGAAATGACCAGTGAAGTATTAGTTCCAGCGGTGGCACTAAAGTTTTTCTTCCCAGCCTTTCGAACGTGATAACAGCGCTTACTTTTGGGAGTGGTCGGATGATCTGAATCAAGAATACTCCCGTCTCTTTTTCAACCTCTCTTTCTTTTTCTCCATTCTCAGTCCGAATAAAGCAAAGGAGTTTTACCACAGAGCATTACACTGTGTTATTTTTTTCTCTATTGCAAAATTACTGAAAGTTACCGCCCGTCGCACGATCATATGAACGATCAAATAATTACAAAGGTCATGAACTTAGAGACTAGCTTGCTAATTATCATCACAAAGTGAAGCACCTTAGTGTCATCTACTAAACTTAGCTGAGTCTTGCTCGTCTCAAGTTTGGGGGACACTCGCAGAGATCGTACCCACTACAGTAATAATGGCTTGTTTTTGGTCTACTTTTAAAATAAAATGTATGCATAGATAAATAACTCAAATACGAAAAAAACATAATGAAAATCTTTCGTGAACAATGACGTATGTAATTTGTTGTATAGGTTGATGTGTTTTTGAATAGGTATGTGACTGAATGGATTTAATGCACAAAATAAGAATATAAAAGGTTTTATCAAAATAAAAGATTAAACATCTTAGTTTAAGATACTACACCTATACACCCCTCTCTCTCTCTCTCCATATATATATATATATATATATATATATATATATATATATATATATATATATATATATATATATATATATACATATATATATATATATATATATATATATATATATATATATATATATATATATATATATATATATATATATATATATATATATATATATATATATATTACTTGTCTATTTGCCTTAAAACACAGTGACTAAATTTGGAAACACAAACACACCTGAGAAGTCGCCGGAGACGACGTATTTTTTCTTGAATCACCGAAATAAGGCGAAATGCAGATTAACTACTATTCAATCTGGTGAGGTCAAGAGAACAGTCAAAAAACATCTCCTGAATCATCAACACGTGTTTATAACAACTCAACAACTCATTTCATCTGTTGATTACCTTAAATACAAAACTTGTATTTTACACACTGAAAAGAACTCTCTTCTCTTAATTGTTTCAAATTCATGTAGACGTAAGTGAACTTCTGTTATATTCTTACACACTAAGATATTGTTCATTCCGCTGTAATTTGTCTGTCTAGCATACAAGTCCCTTCTTCATCCCCCACTCAACTGACCGATAACAGTCACGCCCCTATCTGAGTAGTATTAAGGACGCCCCTCGGACAACCACTGTGATGCCTTCTGATACTACAAAATTTACCTTACAGTCAATTAAACTTACAAATCACCACATGACGAAAAGCAAAACTATACAAATGAACGTTTATTGATATTTTTAAACATGAATTAATCAGGCATAAGGACGCATCGAGGTATAGATAGTGATATGAAATTGTATTATGTGAATTTTTCACATGGAAAAAGCTTGTTCGTTTCTGTAAATCGGATTTCTAAATCCTGGTTTTTACTGGGCTCGAATTCCAACCTGTTGACTAATACACGGTGATAAATTCGCTCTTGAGTCTGGTCTATACGAAAGTAAATCGGCTCATTTTTTTTTTCATCTGCATTATTCTCGCAGGTTGGCTTTTCTTCTATGGTAACCGATTATTGACCGAGATGCGTCTGGATTTCTTCTTTGATTTTTCTTTGGAGAATAAACAGTTGAGAAGGTTGTATTTAATGAGTACTTTCAAGATGTATTCTTTGGTAAAATGTATTCCTGAGGGTTTTGATCTTTGCTTCCTGAGTGTACTGAGCTAAGTTCACTATTTTACGACCATTTTATTCAAATACATAGTATTTGGTTTTTGTACATGCTGTCCGTATTGTTTAAAAAAATCTACGCACTTCTGATTATTTCTACGATGTATGTGCGTCCATGCAGAGAGGCGTGCCTGTATGTATGTGTGTGCGCACGTGGGTGGATGTATATGTACATGCATGTGTGTGCGCACGTGGGTGGATGTATATGTACATGCATGTGTGTGCGAGTGTGCGAGTGTGTGTGTGTGTGTGTGTGTGTGTGTGTGTGTGTGTGTATTCCTCTGGAATAGATATATTAGCTTATGCATTGCCAGGCCCGTATAAAGGGAGGAGCAGGGGAATATTTGCCCCAGGCTTACGATTTTTAGGCGCCCATTCCAGACACCTTATTTACCACCAACTAAACCCGACTCTCTGATGAGTGATCAAAGATGTTGATACGCTAACGATTGGAGTTGTCATTTTCGAACGGGGACGGGTGTTGCAAGAAGGATGTCATTTTTTTAATAAAATTCAAATTATAATCTTATTCACACTATTTTCTCTTTATTTTTATTTTTTCCCTCCCTATCTCATCCAAAATAAGCTCAGTAAAGGTGTGCCTTGTATAAACAGAACAAAAAGGTGTGCCTTGTATAAACAAAACAGAAACGTGTGCATCTTATAAACAGAAAGGTGTGCTTCGTACGAACTAAACAGAAAGGTATACCTTGTATGATCAAAACAGAAAGGTGCCCTTTGTATGATCAAAACAGAAAGGTGTGTATTGTAAAAACAGAACAAAAAAGTGCCTTGTTTGAAGAAAATGGAAAGGTGTGCCTTGTACGAACGAAACAGAACGGTATGCCTTGTAAGAACTAAACAGAAAGGTGTGCCTTGTATGAGCAAAACGGAAAGGTGTGCATTGTATGACCAGAACAGAAAGGTGTATCTTGTATTAACAAAACAGAAGAAGTGCCTTGTATGGACTAACAGAAAAGTGTACCTTGTATGAACAAAACCAAACGGTTAGACTCGTAAAAAGAAAAGGTGTTTATTGTTTAAACAGAAAAAAGAGCACTACAAGTCGAGGATTCGTGATACATAAAAGGTACACAAAATTGTCGAGAAGGTTAGTCACTAATTATACCTTGATATAGGAATAAACGTTCCAATATGCAGCCCCCTAGCTCCATTAGTGCAACTTTTATGTGTGATGCAACTGAAAAAAAATCTGTTGGTGATTTTGATGATAGTTATCGTTGACATTTTCAAATCATTGGTTGAAAGTCAAGTTAGCCAAATAATATTGCCCGTGTGAAATAAATGGATCAAATTTGATGAAAATGTATGCAATAATGACAGTAAGAATTAATCACAGTCATTTTATTCTATTCCAAAAGACCAAGGATAGTCATTAAATACAACCTTCTCAACTGTTTATTTCGTTTAACTTTTCCAATGAAAAAAAAGAAACGAAAAAGATATCTGGACACACCTCAGTCAATTTTGGGTTCAAAATCAATAATCGGATAATTTTCTTGACGGAAGCAGAGAATGTAAAATGAGCTGCATTTCTTATTCACTCATGCAAAATGTTTGCCGTTGCAATCAATTTCTATGCCGAAATAAATATTTCAAGGAGAATTTTGGTTGCAAAATTTTTTTTTAAGATAATATAACTTATTCAATTACAAAAAATATTTTATTGCTGCTTGAAGCCCCCGATTTCGGCTCCACCTTCATGTAGTATCATTGCTGTTTGTCCAATCAGTAAGCAAACCAAGGTCTTCTATGAGAAATGAAAATTGGCCAACAGCATAATTTGAGTTTTAACCATTTTACAGTTGCTAAAAACGGGGTTTGACTGTATTGAAGAATGAGCATTGCACTCATAAAATAGATACTATAGAATTTTTCTTTTGAAGCAATTCTTCAACATTCTTTGTCTATAAGATTCAAGCCTTGGGACTTTGCCTCTCAGCTGGGTTGGGTTCCATCTTGCTGTGATAGTATTGCAGTGTTTTGGGGCTTGCATACTCAATAATTGAACCATAACATTTTATGTGTTTTAACACTGAAACACCAATGGACTGATACATTTAAACAATGCGTAACAAGCAACTCATTTCATGTGAAAACTATGAGAAAAAGTAGTTTTCGAAGAAAAGGTCAATGTTTTGAACCTAGAAAAAAAGAAAGTGAAACCTCTAGCTGGCCTCCGGTGCCAACAGCATAGAGTCAGGTTTTGTGGGTGCCGAATCGCGGCTGAGGTCCTGCAGCCAACCCCTTCAGTCCCATCTCCATGCTAGCCAGATCAACACTTTGGCGCCACGTCTGGGGAATACCGCTGCAACCCCAGTTATATCTCAACTGGAGCGTTTTGGGACACGTAAGTTGATGGAATATGTTTTAATTATATCTATTCATTCAAATAGTTTAGTGTACTTACTTAGAGCAGCTTTACAGAGTTTTAGAGTCTCTGCACTTTGCAGGGATTAGTTTTCTTGAAGTGCTTTTTTTTGTTCAATGTGTACAAAGGTTTCCAAATGTGTTCACAGCGTAGATCTTCGCTTGTATGAACAAAAACGACGATAATGTTTTCAAATCCAACCATTTCTTAATGTATTTTCCCTGACATATGGTGCGAAATAGAATTAAATAAAATTGCAACGAAACCTTTATTCATTCGAATCTGCAAAAATTCTAAATTAAATTACTTAATTAGAAGAAATTCAGCCAGAACAAGACTGGCTGCTACAGGGTCAAACTCTATCCTAACTGAAGCTTAAATGACCTAGTTGATAAGTGGAGAAAATATTTCAACTTTTGAAAAAAACAGTTCCCCACCCCTATAATTGGTTGAAAAAATCTTATGCTGTTTAGACTCCTATAAGTAGAAAAATATTCCTTCCCGTTTTGACCTCTGAAAGTGGGGAAAAAAAGTTGTTACACTCAATTTAGACCTCTGACGTGAAAAAACTTCCTCCCCTATTTTGAACACTGAGAGTCAATAGGATGATTTTGTACCCTGAAGTGGAAAAAATCCCTTCCGATTTTGACACCTACAAGTGGGAAATAAATACTCGTCCCATTTTGACCAGTTAAGTACAAAAAATCCCAACACTATTTCGACCCAAAAGTGAGTAGAAAATCCCCACTATATTAAACGCCTAAAAGATGAAAAAATAATCTCGTTCTATTTTGAACTATAAAAATTAGAAAAGAATACTCCTTCATTTTGACCCCTGAAAGTAATAAGAAAGAAAAAGACCCCATTTTGACCTCAAGACGAAGAGGAAAAAATCTGCTTCATTTGTGATGGATGAAATTCCCCGCTATTTGACTGCTAAAAAGGAAAAAAACCTCAAAGACACCTAAAAGTGGGAAAAAAATCTCCCTACCATTTCGACCCCAAAAGTGGAAAATAAATTCCTACCGAATTTTGATGAATAAAAGTGAAAAAAATCCTGTTCCATTTTGACCCCCAGAAGTAGAAAAAATACCCCACCTCATTTACCTCTCAAAAAAAAGAGAAAGCTTCTCCTTCCAATCTGACCTTTAAATGTGGGGAAAAAAATCCATCCTTGATTTTGACTGCTAGACTGGGAAACAAAACTCCCCGTCCATTTTGATCTCTAAAATTGGGGAAGAATATCTCAATCTCGATTTTTGTTTTTTCTAGAACGGAGAAAAATCCTCCACTAGTTTAATTTTGTCCTCTGAAAGTGGGAAAATTTCACCCTCGATTTTGACCCTTAAGATGGAAAAAATACCCTGCCATCTCGACCTCTTGAAGAGGTGCTAAGGCCATATAAACGAATATACGTCCACAACCTATTGAATGGATGCAGTGTAAATTTTAACAAAAAGAAAAATAGTTTCATTTTCTAAACTATCAATGTTGAAACTCCCTTCAACCGACTAAAAACTGTAGCTCCGTTTCAGTTAGAAGCAACTCTTTCAAATCAATTTGTCTTTTACAGTAGAGTCTCCCTTATCTAAAAAAAAACATCAAGATCAGAAGACTCTTTATTGTTATTGCAATTTGCCATTAACTTCATATAAGTAAGTTTAAGATTTAATCAGGACCACTTCTAGAGGAATCTATTCAACACCACCTCTTAAAAGCTAACATTTTATGGGCCAGCATGGTAGGGCATGGTCAAACACTCTTCACGGTTCGCTAAATCAAATTTACACCTGCCGTTCCTGCTTGGTCACTGGTCTCAAAAAGCCCAGCCACATCACTGGCTGTGGGTGGGTCTGATGCTACCCAAGAGTAATTACTCAAACACTACACCAAGAGAAAACGTCCTTGCTGGTCTTCGGTCCCAAAAGGCCCAGCCACATCACTTGCCTTGGGTGGGAGAGATGAGCAAGTACCCAAAAACGAATACAACCCCCAAAATGTCACCAAGGAAACACTGTACATTCGTACCTATAACGTCAGACCACTCTCAACAAACATTAGATGCATGTCTATTCTTGACAATGAAATGAAGAACGTTGAATGGACATAATTGGTTTGAGCGAAATGAGAAAAAAACTGGAGAATAATTAATCGAACTAAAGAACAAGCATCTTTACAACTATGGAAAAGAGAAATAAAAACAGAACAGAATAGGTTTTCTCATCTCACTCAGATAACGTACTTGGCTAAAAAGCTATCACTGACTACATAGCCAGTGTCATCGTACAACTGTCAAAGAGATACAAATCAACATCATCCAAGTTTACGCTCCCACTTTGCAGTCAACAAAAAGGAAATAGACAACTCCTACGATTATTTGGATTCCCTACTCCAAGATATCAGAAAATACTTCAGTCATTATTCAACGTACAGGTAGGACAAGGAAATGAACGGTGCGTCTGCAAATTTGTCTATAAAGTATAGGACGAGAGAGATGAAAATCTTGTAAAGTTCGCAACCACGAACAAGTTCAAAGCCATAAACACTTTCCTCAAGAAAGAAAAATAATCAAAATGGATATGAAGCATTGAACCGAGAACGAAATGAGCCACATCCTAGCAAACAAAAGTAACAATGTCAGATATCCAGGTCGTAAATCAAGTCAACGTACAAAATGACCATAGAATGGTAAGATGTAAAATTCAAATCAACACCGACAAAGAACACAGGAAAATGTTCCACTTCAAACTGCAAGCACTAAATGTACCAAAAAAGCTCATTTGATCCTTCAAGCTTGAACAGATATAAACTTTTCACCAAACCAGAAGAAAACGTCACCAACATCGGAGAATTCAACGTAATAACAGCCTCTCTACTCAATGCTGTCACTATGTTTAAACCAGTGAAAGAACAAACCATCAGTAAAATCTAACCAAGAACCTCTTAGAAAAACGACAAAAATCTCAAGCCACCGACAACAACAAAAGACAAAATGAAGCAACCGAACCAAACAAAACCATCCAAAAGGGACAAAGACAAAGACAAAATACGGAAGCAATCACTAGAATAATTCTTGAAAAAGGTGTTGGCTTCAAAGCTACTATCAAAACTCTAAATACAGGACGGAAACAAATATATAGTTTACTTATAAATGGACAATAGATGGACACTGGAATGTTCAAGAATTCTACCAAAAGCTCTACTCCCCCAAACAAGGAACATGAAACAGCAAACAGGATTTACAAGATGCGAGCAATCAGTTCAAAGACTCCCTAGTCACACCATGGGAAGAGAAACAAGCCATCAAACAAAGAAAGGAAAGGTCTTTGGGCCAGATAACATCGACATCGATTTACTCGAAAAAGTTGGTACAATCATCATTAGGAAACTAGCCATTTTATTCATTTATGCCTAAAACAAAGTAAAATCCCCGAAGATTGGGACACTGCAATCATAATGCTGCTACATAACATAGAAAACCCCAAAGACCTTGAGAACTACTGATCAATAGGTATAGTCAAGTACATCTACAAACTTTTCACCAAAGTTATCACCAACCGAATCGCCAAACCGCTAAACGAAACCAGATACGGGAACAAGCTGATATTAGAGGTTATTCAACCATGAACCATCTCCATCCAATAAATCTGCCAAAAAAGAAAGCTGAAGAATACAAAATGCCATTCACACTAATATTTAGAGATTTCAAGAAGGCCTTCGACTCAATAGAAATTCTGAAGGTCTTTGATGCTATCATTCAACCCGTATTTGTTTAAGTATTGCAACGTATATACTGCCAGCTTCTTATCAGGCTACATAAAAAGTCTGGGTCCTTTCAGTTCTAAAAAGACTAAAAGACGAGGTGATACCGACTAATCCAAACTCTTTACAGCCTGTTTCAAGATTATCTCAAGAAACCTTGACTGAGAAATCAAAGAAACAGAATAGACTGCAAATACAAGGGTAACCTTAGATTTGCAGACGACATCGTAGTTTTTGCAGAGAACTTCCAGGACTTCAAACTAATGCTGGACGAATTGAACGAAGAAAACATGAAAACAGGCCTTCACATGAACTTCAGCAAAACAAAGGTTATGTACAACAAAAGGCAGGAGTTCGAGGCATTGTAGAAACCATGAGGAAATGGCAGACAACCAATGGAAATCACGACTCACAACATGGATCCCCAGAGATCAAATGCAGAACCGATGCCGATAGAATATTTTAGATAGATATCTGGAGAATATAAATGTTTTCTGAATGTACATGTAAACTTGAATATAAAATTGCATTTACCAGATATTTACACAAGAAGAGAACTAAGACATCTATGGTCAGACTTGTTTCCTTTTAGGGCTATCACTTGTACTGAACAATCATAATAAATACTCTTCGTCTACAGTGTGTATAAATGTTAACACTAAACGGTGATCATTCCGTTGAAGCAAGCAATGCTTTCGACCCCTCTTTCTATTTAGTTTCTGAAGTGGCACAATCTGCACGTAATCTTGTTTTGGGTTCCCTTTTTTTAAGATGCACTCAAGTCGACATTAGATGCAGACAAAGTCCTTTCGGTTATTCAATAAATCATATATATATATATATATATATATATATATATATATATATATATATATATATATATATATATATATATATACATAATGTCTTCCCGAGAGGAAATTTCAATTTGTGTCCTTGTATGATTGATAATTCGGTATAAGGCCGGTTATTTAATTTTGATATCGTTCCCGTCGCCATGTGATATGGAATGCAACTATACGCTACTTATTAATTTAGGCTTTGCTTTCGTAACTCCATATTAACTTCGGGCCTGCTTTAAAAAAAACAACTTTGAACCTACTTTTTCTTAGAAAGATACTATAGTAATGTCTGGGGGATACAGCTCAAGTTTCCAGCAGAATAGAACTTTGCAACTCCTACCGAAGTGTAAAACAAAATCCCGAGGGCTTAAACCAACACGAACAAAGTGTTATAGTCATTTGGTCGGTGCAAAAATAATTGCGGTTTTGTTATTTTAAACTTGGACGCCTTTTCCACTGTAAACTATTATTTAACTATGTTCATGTAATACATCATTTTAGATTGGGAATTTCCCTCTGTCTCTCGAAGCTCAATGTTTTTGTTTTATGATTCATTATTATTTATTTGAAGCTGTCAAATCAAGGATCGATAAAAGCAAATTCGAGCAATTTTGTTGCTAAATTTTAGGATGGAACCGAAAACAAGAGGTTGTGACAGCAATATTAACCAAGTATTTGGCCAAGGCACCCTCAACGAACGTTGCGGTTCAACTTTGGTTCAAAAATTTCGAAATAGAGACGACAGCCCTGAAAATGAGGAGGGACATAGACTTCTGTTTGCAATTGATGACATCCAATTAAGGACCATTATTAAGGCAGTGGGCTGGCCATGTTGCAAGAATGGCCAACAACCGATGGACATCGCGACTCACGACATGGATACCCCAAGATCACATGCACAACCGTGGCCGGCAGAATATTAGATTGAGAGACGAGCTAAACAAAGTGAGAAAGTACCAGCTCTGCGACGCTCATGATCGACAAGTGTGGTGAATCCTGGAGAAGGTCTATGTCCAACGACGGACGTTGGAAGATGATGATGATGATGATGATAATGATGATGATGATTAAAATGTTTCGCGCAAAACAATTCGAATGGTTGCTGAGGAGGCTAATGTAAACATTTGCACCAAATTCTGAAAGCGAAATATCTCGAAAAATAGCTACTGCACGAGCAGAATGAAAATTTTTTTACATCGCAGACACAATGTCTACCATGTGCCTTTTTCGCACAGCAAAACGATCTTTCTTTTAATTGCATTGTGACATGTAAAGAAGGATCGCCTTCTGCACAGTGGCTGACTGAAGTGAAGCACCGAAACACTTCCCCAAACGAAACCTGCATTGAAAGTAATCGTTTGGTGGGCAGCAAGTGGAATCATCTGCTGAAATTTCTGGAATCCTGGCGAGACTATAACAACTAAGGACCATTGCCAGGAAATCGACAAAATACACCAAGAACTCCAACGTTTATGACGAATATTGTTCAATCGAAAATGACCGATTCTTTTTCATGACAACGCCCGACCGCATGTTGAGGAATGGCCGTGCAGAAATTCAACAAACTAGGCTAAATGACTCTACCACATCAAGCTTACTCACCAGGCCTTTCCCTGTACTACTTCCTCTTTCTCAGCATTTTTGACCACTTCCTACAAGGGAAGCTTATCAAAAACCCAGCAGCAGCTCAAAACGCTTCTGGAGAATTCACTAGTTCCCAGATTTCTATGCTTCCCGAATAAATGATCTTGTTTCCAGCTTGCAAAAATGTATTGGATCTGAAGGCTCTTATTTCTATTATTAACTATAACTGTAAGCTTCAAAGTTGATTGTGAAAGACGCATTTATTTTTACGCCGAAGTTATAACCTTAATTAACGAGCACTGGCTGAAAACCAGGTAGAAGGACAACCACCAATTTAATGATCTTGTTCAGTTTACTGTTACAGAAAGGGCATCACCAATTGTGTACCGTATGAAAATTAGATACAGGTATCAATACTTTTCAAAAGTTCGCTCAACGCCACGTTTTTACTTTTTCGAGAATAGGTGAAAAGCAAAAATAGTATTCTATGTTAAATCAACTGTGGACTGTTCCTCCCTCTGTCTCACATCCCAGTCACTTGCACCTCCCTTTGTCCCAACATTCGAGGACTCAACCAAACATCATCATTAATTTTGTATCTTGGACCGTTTCAAATGTTTTTTAAATAAATCAATGGTAATAGTTCATTAACTGGACTATATTTCGTGTAGCAGTCGGTCCACTGTATTAGATTATGGTTAACAATGATTAAAAGTAGAATTTTAGATAGATATCTAAACCAATGCTGTACCCAGGAGTTCATAGAATTTTTACTAGATTCGTAGTGGATGAGAGGCGACTGAAAAATAAGTTTTCCTCCTCCTCTGTAAGTCTGTTAAATATCTTCTCTGGCTTCTAATTATAATTGTAATCTCTATTCCTATGTTTTTATGATAGCGAAGAACCTCAAGTTTACTATTCATTCATGAAGCTAAACCTGCAAGTGACAGTGGAATTCAAATTAGGTTTTGGTTAAAAGCACACACGCCATTTGTGTTGATATAACTCAGCATAAGCCGAATTGACACCACCCATATATAGATTTTAACAACCGTGCCTTCTTTTGGTGAAAAACTATTAAAATATAGTTTATCATGAATGTTTAACAGGAACCAAGAAATGTTGATCACAACAAATGAAATTTCTTTTCTTTTTTTTTTTCTCGTAAAGCAATTTTTTCAGGTCTAGACATTACAAATAACTACGCAAAAGATGTTTTTCTTTCATGCTTTTGAAATGACATAAATATAGGATCTTAGCATTCAAAACTCAATAGTAATGAAAACATAGACATTTTTTTTCTTTCTGAGTGCTAACAATGAAACATCTCACACGATCTATAATGTGAACTTGTACATTGGTTAATCAAAAAAATCGCACATTTTTCTTTGGTGTGTAATCTCAAAAGTCACACTTTCTTTTTGACGGAATATCATATTCTTTTCAATTCTGTCACTTTCGTGAATTCTTTATAATTTTCCTCATATACACACGTATACACACGCACACACAAATATAGAGAGAAAGAGAGAGAGAGACACGCACACACACACACACATATATATATATATGTGCATATACTCATATGTATATGATTATAAATTGCGTTATATTATATTGAAATTCTTGCTATAAACTATTGAAACTTATCTTTCGTCCTAGACAACCTAAATGGAATAAACAATTGAGGAAAATAGGTCTGCTTCACGAATCGAACCTGCAACCGATATGATAGCCGTTTCAACCTACCGTTCCTCATACAATTGAGCTAAATCATATATGTGTGTGTGTTTGCGTGTAGGGAATAGGAATAGCAATCAGATGAATATACCAGCAAGGATAGACGATGATTCCCAGGGAAAATAACTGAATATAACAACACAGGAAAAGATATGCCTTTAATAAATTTCTTCTTAAGCAACACTACAAATGGAAAGAATAATCATTTTTGGTTTTTGGACACACGAAATAGTAGTTGTTACTGAGATATTGTGATGTACGAAACAAATTTGGGATTCTATGTACAAAACATGAGTATTTTATCCATAAGGTTCCAATATAAAAAAGGCGGTTTGATTTCGTCGATTTTTAGAGTTTTGTGGGAAAACGTTTTTCGTCGAGGCAAAACGTTTCACAAACAAAACAGAAGATTCAATTTTCATAGACCAATCTATTTCCTGAAAAAAGCTATTCTACTCTAAAACTGACTTCTGGTGACCCCCATCGTCTTTGGAGGCCAGCAACATCCATCTTATCATCTTTTTCTGTCCAAGTTAACCCAACGTACCAATCCAAATCCAAGAATGCGATTGTTTCATTGCAATACAGATCATTGAGGTCACAGACTAGTTCTACCTCTAATGACCTCTGTTGACCTTTGAGGTCAAACTTGGCCTTATCCACCCAACATCTGTGAGATCAAAAACATTTTGCACTTCATAGCAAACTTAATCTCATTCCATCTTGCTGCAAATTACTTCAATTGATGCGCTATGTTTTTTTTAATGACTGCTGGTGATCTTACATGACCTCTGAGGTCAACGCCATCAAGTCTATGTTACTACTGGATGAATTTTAAGCCTTCAAATTAAATATTTGGACAATGTATCTTGTTGTTTTTAGCGTGATAGTGGCGTGGACACGTAAGCACACAAACCCCTGATATTAGCATAGATGTACTAAATATATCGTTGTCTGGCATAAGGCCACAACAGTAAAGCATACTGCAAGGTTTGAACTCAATGATAAAGGCATTTAAGATTCACAAGCTATCTATCAGTCAAAAGTTAGTAATTATACACATATGTGCATTAACACAATACTGCTCATAAGTATTTTAGCAAAATAGAATGTATGTCTTGGTTTAAAGAGTTCAATATAGGAACTCTATGCATAGGGAACAAAATTTTATTGGAATTCGCATAATAAAGCATACATTTGGGTAACTTAGTAGTTTTCAATGCTCAATTTCAGTAAAACATCTTTTTGAATCGAATTAGATTGTTCAATGACTTGAACCAAGTATTTTCCAGTCCTGGAAAAGTTTTGTCCACAATGAATCAGCAGGGAGATCGGATTGGTGAGATAACATTGTTATTTGGAAGAGTTGTCAAATTAATCAAGCAGCCTTAAAATAAATCAATGCAATTATAAACAAGAAGAGAGTTTAGAATTTTAATACTTATGAGCTGTACTGTTCTTTTTTGTTCTTTTCATGGTCCTCCAGTGGAACCAAACATTTTGACGATTTTTTTTCTCAATTCTCAATTACAGTTATTCATGTCTAATCTTTGAATTTCTAAAGCAGATTAATCTTCTCGTTCTTATTGTCCTTTTTCTGTTTTTTTGACAATTTGTTTTATGACGGTTCTTTGTGTGATGCTTTTCCCGCCAAGTCATAAATTCATTGTATATTTTTGAACAGTAAAAGACCTTCAATACTAATTTATGCAGTAGTATCCTCCCTCCCTCTCTCTCTCTCTCTCTCTCTCTCTCTACATATATATATATACATATATATATATATATACATATATATATATATATATATATATATATATATATATATGTGTGTGTGTATATATATATATATATATCTTGTCATCATGAGTGCTTTCTTCTTTTGCCTCAATGCACAGGTTCTCTTATTATTGATTTGATTTATCTTTTTTCAATCAATTTCACGATGTTTCTACTATACTTGCGGTTTTTCTCTTGATTATGGATTGTCAATTATTTCTCATTCAATTTCGGTTTCTATTCTTTTTTTTCTCTCTCTCTTGATTTTAATTTGACACATTTTTGCTACATTTGATATTTTCAATTTTTCACTGTATGAGAATTCAATAGTATAGGTCTTTATTGCATTAATATGTTGGAAATCGGGGAAAAGATATCAAAATCCAAGATGGATGTGTGCAGGCGCACATATATCTGCAAAAGTTTAATTGAATAAGTAGAGGGCATTTGATGTCGACATTTTTGTATATATATATATATATATATATATATATATATATATATATATATTCTGTTGTATCTATTTCCCTCCATTTTGTTTCTATCTTCATGTCTTTTCTGTTTTTCCTACTGCTCCAACTTTTTTCAGCTTTTGTTTGATAATTTCATCACAATTTGCTCTCGTAAAGCACATCTTGTAGTGCTTCCTTTATTCTATTTTCCTCTTTCATCCCTTTTGACGATTAAAAAAGCTCTTCTCTTTTCATAATTAACATCATAATCATCATCTTTTTAGCGTCAGTCGCTAGAAATGAGATGTCAAGTATGATTCTCTCCACTGTACATTGCGTGGGTCGAATTTATACTTAGCTTCAATGTTCCAGCTCCGTAGGAGACCATCGGGTGGATGCATTGGTTATATATCCATCTTTTGGGGATTATTTGGATTTTCTTGTTTTTGAAATCGGAGCTTTCTCTACCGAAAGCCTGCCGATGTTTTGAGGATTTCATGGAGATTCGTTGTCCTAGGCAGATATAGTATTCTACTTTCTTTAGTTCAACATTTTCTATTCTGATCGGCGTGTCTTTATCCTATACTCGTTTGTTTTACATAACATTTGTTCTACCGAAGTTCGTGTGAAAGTCTATTTTCTATTACAAAACAGAATCGTTGCATCCAGTTCGAGAAATGAGACGAAATAAGAAGATCAGTTGAGTTTTTTTTAAACACTCCCGATAGACGAGTTAGTTGTATTAACAATTGCAGTTATTAAAAAAAAATGGTTGTACGTTATAATTTACCAAACGTGACTTAGTTCTGGCTCGAGGCCTGGAATATCGAGCTCTCACTGAGAATCAGACTTACTATGATCAACCAGACTAGCTTGCTAACAAATAACCTACGACAATGGGCCGAAGAAAAGTTGGAATATGATGGATAAAAAAAAACGCAGAAAAGTCATTGCGTATACGTTCCCAATAACTTACATGAAAAGATTGCAAAGAGACAAAAAAAACGAATGGAGAATAAATTAAAGGAGGGCGGGGAGAAGAAAGGTGGGGAGAGGATTGGTCAGAAGGAAAGATGTAGATGAGAAAGTGAGGTTAGAAGTGAAAGGAGAAACAAAAGAAAAAAACAAAAGGGAAAACAAAAGAACCGAACGAAACGAAAAAAAAAACATCAAAATGAAAAGAAGGTACAGAGACTTATAATAGAATAGGAGAAGAAAAAAGATGTAAAATAAAGTGGAATAATATGCGATAAATGTAGAGAAGATAGGTTATGTAAAGAAGTGGGTTGAGGGAGGGGGCATCTCACTCCTGCCGGGCGTGTAGTGCCTACAGATTAGAAGCTGGCCACACTTTTCGTTTCCCTAAACACATTTCGCAAATTAGACACTTTAATATCCGCCTGACTTGAATATCTGACAAGAGAGACGTCACATCCGGACAGGCGTTAAGCGAAAACAAGGAGCGGACAACAGTGATCAAATGGGACTGGATTTAATGGACATTCGCCTTTGCCCTTCAACTCTATCTACCTTTCTTCTCTTATTCAATTTATTTATTCTTGGCCTTTTCTTTTTTACATCATTATTCAACTCTTTCTTCTATGTCGGGGATTTTTTCCTTTGGGGCCCTTTTTCAATTCCGAATAAATAAGTTGAGAAACAGAACTGTTAATTTTAACTGAATGCCAAGTTATTTTCTGAGATTTGGGGGATTTGGAAATGGTGCAAAAAGGATATGACAATTTTATGCAATAGATAAAAAAAAAATCTTTCCAGTGTGCTCTTACTTCAGCAGACAGTATGCTCTGAGATTCCAAAAGCAGAACTAAAGATTACCATTTTAAGCCATTTTTAAAACAGGGTTTAATATGAGTATTTTTCAAGAGAAATTTCTACAGAGGTGGATCCATAGGTTCGTAGGTACGTTTTATGTTAGCTGAATTTTAATCAAAATCTTCATTGTTTAACATTCGATCTACGTGATTAATTTTCACCACTGAGTTCAGTGACAAGGAAGGTGATTATGGTGGAAAAATATATAACAATTATATTATTAAGATATATATATATATATATATATATATGTGTGTGTGTGTGTGTGTGTGTGTGTGTGTGTGTGTGTGTATGTGTGTGTGTGTGTGTGTCTTGATAATGTAATTGTTCACGTTGAGTAACCAAGCAGGTAGAGACACTGAATGAAAAAATGAGAATTTTGAGATAAAGCAGTTATAGGGGCTGTTGCATTACCGGCGACTCTATGGTAAGAGCAACGGTAAGTTGTAGCAGCTACATATCAGTTGTAGGTTTGATTCCTGCAGCTGCCCCATTTTCTTTAATTATCTATCCTATTTACACTGTCTAGGCCAAATGATACTTTCACCGTACAGTAACGTGAAATCCTTTCAAATAGTTTCCGAGTAATATAACGCATTTAAGATGTTTATTTATTTATATTCTGTTCGTTGTTGATATCACTGAACGTGAAGGTCTTCTATGAAGAATCTTCGTCGACAGGGAAACAGCGATGGTCTTCAAGGTTATCTCCTTCTTTAAGAGAAACTGCAGGACCAGTTGAGAAGAGACTGGGGCAGTAAATCAGTAATTCATCCTCATCAAACTTCTCAAATCTTCTTCTGCAGCCGTTGAGTGAGGGCGTTCCTGTCCTGTATCCACCATTTACTGTATTTATGATGTTCAGCCTTCCATGAGTCTACATAGGGAGTGGAACGCCCTCTCAGATCTAAGTTCGTTAAGCCAAAGCCGACATACATCCAAGGATATTTATTACGCAATTTTTTTAATATTTTAGTACGCTAAAATCAAAGTTTTCATAACTTACTTTTGTTACTTCATTATTTTGTGCTAGAAGTATTGTTTTAGGGAAATATATTACGCTAATTATGGGAAATCAGTTTTATAAAACACCACAAAAAGATATCTCTTTGCGAAGGTTATCGAGACTGTTCCAAGCGCACCAGCAATGATGGGTACAATCGTCACCTTCTTATTTTATATTGTTTCCAGTTCTTTAGCAAAGTTTTTTCTCACCTTTTCGCTTTCTTCCAATATAAATCTGTGTTCTGCTGAAATCGCAACATTCACAACATGACATCCTTTTCCTCCTTCAAGATGACTAGAGATGGTGTTCTAGCCTGGATTAGGTGATTTAATTTAATTTCTAAGACATTTAGAATTTTATTCTGTCAGTTATCTATGACAGCTACTGCATATACGCTTGGTTTGGATCGTCACATCCGACTGGTTTGAACCGTTCCTAGTGGAGAACCGTTCCTTCGTCATATCGATTTTCGTACTTTTTTTCTGTGCTAATTTACTGTATTTGTGTGTAGTCTATGGTGTTATTTTTGCCTTTTTATTATGAATATACCTTGTATAGTTGAAATACTCTTAGTTGCAAATGATAGTAATTCTCTTTCACTATTCAAATGTCCTCTGCACAATAATGCCCCTGTCGTTTCGCTGGCAGCTCTATCTGTTTGCACAATGAAATCTCGTTACTTTTTTCGTGTA
Source organism: Thysanoteuthis rhombus (assembly GCA_963457665.1). Lineage (NCBI taxonomy): Eukaryota > Metazoa > Mollusca > Cephalopoda > Oegopsida > Thysanoteuthidae > Thysanoteuthis > Thysanoteuthis major. Next base: position 56,491,110 of record OY735201.1, read on the forward strand.
TTATAATCAATTGTCGTAGTTGTACTCATTGAGTTTTGATACAAAGTAGTAACTGGTAGCTTCCGTTGGAGGTTATTTCTATCATTAGAAATCGTCAACCATAGCTGTAACCAAAACTATCAGCATCAGTTTTTTTCAGTTTCTTGATGGTCTACCTGGCTGGTATATATCATCTGTACAACTGCGCTAATGGAACTAGAGAACTAAAACTTTCGGCATTATGCCTGCAATTTTGTTTTTTTTATATTTCGAACTCACCCTCCGATGAGTTTTCAGATTGATGTCCAATTTGCAATATAAGGTAATGCTAAATTGGTTCCTTAGTTTGTGTCCGGCAGCATGTTAGGTTTTTCTTAATCAAGCTTTTTTAGTGATCACTTCCTCACAAAATGTGAGAAAAGTGCTCTTTTTCATTGATCACTCTTTTTTTCCAATATTTTAATTGATCACCTCCAACACCGCATTGTTTTTAAAAGACGTTGTCACGCAACTGTCCTTATTGAGTTACTAATCCATTGACCATCCCCTTTTTCCAATTTTGCATTTTATTATTCACAACATAGGACACTGCCAAAAGACATTGGTCACTTAAGGGGGGTTCTATTGGATGACTAACTAGATCCGTTATAATTATTATCATGACAATGAAAAGTTGTCTGGCTCTTTATAATCGTTTTTTACGATTTTTTTTTACAGTGAATAGAGGATGTATTTTTCATTTGTATTATTATTGCAAATCATACATCTAGGAACTCCTCGTTGCCATCACAGAGGATCAAAGTAACTACCTTTTTCTTCTTTCACCATCCCTCAATATCTTCTCTTTCTCTTTCTTATTATCATTATCGTAATCATCACCATCATCGAAGCGAACGAGCGAGTGAAAGGAACATTGGGTATCGGTATCAGCTAAATTATTTCGATAAAAAAAAAGGTGTCCATAGCAAGTAAATGCGCGGTCAATGCGCAGAAGTAGAGATTAGAAAAACATTCGTATTACAAGCAACAGCAAAATAAAGCAGGATACTCCTGTTAAGAAACGTTTGACTATTTTTTTTTTGTCTGTAGGCTTTATTTATATAACAATCATAATCATCATAGGTCTCTTAACGTCTGTCGTTGGACATAGACCTTCCCCCGGATTCGTCACAGTTCTCTATCATGAGCTTCGCAGAACCAGTACTTTCTGAATTTTTCTAGCTCGTCTCTCATCTAATACTCTGCCGGTCTCGGTTTCGTCTGTGATCTTTGGGAATCCATATCGTGAGTTACGATAAGTAGAATCAAAAAGACGGTATTTATAGAAGTCATCTAGGCACAATCCGTTACTTCTTCAAGAAAATAGGTTTTAGACTAGTACATTCTCCCCCTATTGAAGAATCTGAGATTTGGTTGACGGGGGGGGGGGGGTCACGGTACTCCCGTGCTGATCGTCTCAGGGGTACCTCCCTATTTTTTAAACCCTTGGTCATAGCCGTGCGTTGTGTAATGGGTAATCCGAAGCCAATATCCGTGTGGTGGCAATGGTTCCCGTTAAAGATGTTTTGCCAGTTGGATCCAAGTCACACAGAGAGACTTGATTCGAATTTATCTGCCAATCAAGATGGTACAATCTCAAACAAACTCTTCACAGTCTGCCTTTAGATGATCTTCTGAAACTTATAATGGGAACACAAAGGAATCAGGATAGACAGTGAATACCTTAGTAACCACAAGTTTGCTGACGACGTCGTCCCCTTCACTAAGAACCTTCAGATCTCAAAAAATGTTAGATGAAGTATACGAAGAAAGCAAAAAAATTTGGTCTCCACATGAAATTCAGTAAAACAAATGTCATGTACAACAAACTTCGATCGATATTGAAAATGCAGTGCGGGAAAAAGAAGAACATAACATCTCCATGAATTTATCTCAAGAAGAAGAAATAGAGTAAAGAATCTCAATAGGTTGGCAAGCTTTCGGTAGAGCAAACTCGACTTTTAAGGACAAGAAAATCCCACTAGATTTGAAAAGAATGGTATACAACCAAGGTATCCTACTGATGGTCACATATTGAGCTGAAACGTGAAACGTAACCAAAATATTGCCCCTTGAACTAAGAACCATGCAATGTGTACATGAGAAAATCATGCTCAACCTCACATGGAGACTTCATGACACAGCTCAATGATAACATCAAAAGACGCCACAATAAACGTAAGAGAGTGCGTCAGCCAGTATGTGATTTTTACTCGGTCGGTAAATTAATTCATGATCACCCCCAGCTCAATTCGACAACGTTAGGGTTTATCATTTCTTTTATTGTGCCTAATCCCCCTAAATTGAAAATGGAATTGACCGCCTGTCGTTCTGTTATAATCATGAAACGTCTCCAAGATAAATAGTGTGACCATTTTTTCAGTGATTCAATAACAGTGAAATTTTTTTTCGACTGCAGCCTGCTTACATTCAGTTTCAGTGAGATCCCCCGAAAAGACGGCAACTGGATGCCCTGTCTGATTGAGAGGGGCAGTTTCGACCATCATGGGGATATTTTCCTCAAATGAAGGTAGCAAGGCCCCTTCAATCTCCGCTTCAAGCGTATTGATGGCTTTCACCACCACTTGGTTTAGAGGGAAACGCGCAGTAACAATCAAGGGTTTAATTCTATTCAAAAGTCTAGATATCCATTGGGTAATAATAGGAGAAAAGGCCAATTATGCAACGTAAATTGGTCTTTTCCTTGGAGATCAGCACTTCTTTACGAGGGATGTAAGTCAGGTTTAATAGATCCCTGACTGATCTGATGGCTGAGTCTGGTAATTGAGAATACGCTCTTGTCCTCATTCTGAGTTAAATGATATTTTCCTACTCTTCTCACCGATTCGCTTAAATTATAGATGTGTTCATCCTTTGCTTTGCTAAAGTCACATTATCCAAGAACGCAAAAGTGGCTGCTAGCTCTTCCGATGAAATTAAATCGTTTATAATTATGTATAGCGGTACTGGAAAACCTTGTTTATAACGCCAGTTACAAGGGAGAGGGGAACGTGTCCAGTAGCATGAACCGATTTATTGTTTGAAAATAGTCTATCACCATTCTGTTCTTATGATGTCCCCCAGAATTAAGTGGGACTTTAGCCCTCGGGTTCAGGGGGCTCAATTACCCCTTCCTGTAAGAATACCTTCACTTCTGAAAGCTCAATCTGTGTCTTAGAAGAGCTGGGATTCCACAGCGGTGGGTGTGTAGATAAGAATTATAAGGAAGAAGCTTGAATGATTGCAAAGGCAAGACTACGCTCGGCCAGTTCAGGTAGACGTCCTCCGGAGAATACGGTAACTTACAAGAGTGTCCCCAAAAATTTGGAACCCAATTGCAGCATTGGTCATACAGTATCACAAACCTCACCAAACGACACCAAACACTCACCAAAGTCACTGAGTAGGAGATGTGAATTCTGCACGAGAGAGGGAAAGAGGCTATACCGACAGAACCAGCTTCGAGATACTAGTCTTCGAGAAACACTTACTGCTCCCATATTACAATTGTTACGAAAACGCTGTAATTTCTACTGAAGTTCGTCAATGGACTCCTCAGGTTTCTGTTGGTGCGTAGCAAGAAGATGCCGGGCAAAGATTCCATTAGGTGTCAAGACAATCTTGTGGGAACCTCAACAGCTGAGGTCGTATGTGGTCCATTCCTTTACATGATCGTACTTCTCAACCGAGAGGCAGCTCATTCAATTCTGAATTTGTCAAGAGCACTATCCCCACACTCGTCGAAGATGTTATTCAACGTCCTAAGCCAGAACCCCAATTCCTTAGAGGCCGTATGAGAATTGAGATCCATAACCAGTCTGTTTTTTTTTATGCATGGGAAAAATTCAACAGGTTAGAAAAAAAGAATAATAAAAAAGAAAATAATGTATTTCAACTAACAATAACAATTTAAAAAAAAAACACCAATCGGTGAGGAGGGTACAATTTAGTCTTAATCCCTCATAAGCAGTATCACCGAACTTAGACTATTAACCGCAGATAAGTCGACCTGGACAGTTCGAGATCTTGTTACGTGACGGTTGACAATTTTGGTGATTATCATTATCAATATTTTGCATATTCATACTAGTTGCCCGGTTGTCACAACTTGAGACTGAGTGACAGCAAGTCTCCTCAGGTCTCCAGCCCTCCTCTCCACACCACACTCTCACAGTCCACAGCAGTGCTGTTTTGCAGTTTCACTCTATTTGCCCGGTGGTTATTACAGAAGGCTGGGTGGAAGTAAGTCTTCTCAGGTCTTCAGCCCTCCTCTCATATCTCCCTCACCTATCATAGAAATGCTGTGGATCATCATCATCATCATCATCATCATCATCATCATTTGCATTTCGACCCTAGTTTCCTGGTAATTGTCTGTGGAGAATGTGACAGCGATTCTCTTCAAGTCATCAGCCCTCCTCAACAGTCCGTAACTGTGCTGTGGTTCGCTGTTTCACACAGGTTGCCTGATTGATGTCGCTGAAGGCTGAGCGACAGTAATTCTTCTCAGGTTTCCAGCCGTCTTATCATATCATTCTTGCATCTCACAGCTGCGCTGTGGTTTTTACAGTCTCAACCATGCTTTTTTCGTCGGACGCTGTAAGGCCATTGCGGACGATTGGAGGATATAAATCTTATATTTCAAAAATTCCCCGTACAGGCCTCAGTAATACTGTGGTCTGTCAATCCTTCTTCATATCTTTAGCCCCTCTAATGTTATCAATGTTTTTAGGATGGTTCCGAGTGCGTCTATTATTTTTGGCACTAGCCTGGCGTTCATTTCCTACCCCCGTCTTTAATTCCCTCCATAGCCACAGTCACGTCTATTATTTGGCAGGTTCTCCTTCCCACGTCCACGACTAGGAGGTCTGGTCTTCTCGCTTGGATGAGTTGGTCAGTCTGGAATGACTGTCTCTGGTTTATGCTGATAATATTTGTCCGCATGGTCGAATCCCAGTCATTTGCTCAGTTCCCATCGTGTTACTGTTGCTACCCTGTTATGCCTGTATTTGTACTCCTTCTGTGCTAGTTTTATTACACTTAATTGTTACGTGGTTTACATTCTCACCCTCTTCTCCACATTTGCTATTTGTTTGGGTTCTGTCGGTATTCGCCTTGATATAGTTTGTCCTGATGCATTTGTTTTGGGCTGCCATAATGAACAATTCTGTTTCTCTCTTCAGGTTTCTTTTCCATAGCCACGTCCAATATCTTCCGTCTCTGATATTTTCTATTGGTCTTTTGAATTCCACATTATTTTTTTTTTCTGTTCCCATTTTTTTGTCCGTGTTATCTGCTTTGCTGCTCTCTCGTTTGCAACTTTTTTTTGTTGTTTGTTGCGCTGCTTCAGGCTCTTTGTGTGATGTCTTTGTGGCTAACTTGAACATATTTTTCTTGTCCTGTTTTGGACCCAGTCTTCTCTGTCGATGAGTCGTCTGCCGCCTTCTTTCGTCTTTACATGCAATCAACCTGGGCCATCACCATCATCACCATTATCATTATTATTATTTGGAATCTCACACCAGTTGCCTGGTGGGAACCGCTGGAGTTTGAGTGACAGCAAGTCTCCTCAAGTCTCCAGTCCTCCTCTCCTAGTACTCATAAGTCGCAGTAACTCTGCGATTTACAGTTTCACACCGGTTGCCCAGTGGTTATCGCTGAAGTCTGAGTGACAGTATGTCTCCTCTGATCTCCAGCCTTCCTTTCACAACTCCCTCATATCACAGCGGTGCTGTGCTTCGTACCTTGTCCACCATTTTTGTGTGTGTGTGTGTGTGTGTGTGTTTTGTTTTTGTTTTCCACTATTAGGCCACTGCTAACAGCCGGGGTCGCAGATCACATATTTCTAACGCTTTTTTCAGTATTAGTGCAGTCCCTAGCAGTCTTGTGATCTACACAGTCTCAATCCTTCCTTATTACTATCAATGTTGTTATAATTATATTTGATTTAATAAAATAAAACCTGATTAACAATTGTAAGAGGCTCCTTCGTGAACAACTTTAGTGACAGCCATGGCTGGCCAGCAAATTTCGGTATCCCAAAACGCATTGATTGGAACTGTCGGAAAATTAAAATGCTGCAATCAGCTTTTCGTAAAATTTACACATCATTAAATTTTTTTCATTTATTTGTATATACTTTCATGAACTCTCTTAATACAATATGATTAAATTGGATTTTGGAAGATGCCAGATTTAAAAGTGCAATTAAGCGATATTTGTTCATATGATTCGTTGATAGAATACAGTTAATTTGGGGGGAAGGAATCCAGAGGAAAGTGAATTTTGTCAATTGATATTTGTTACCATTGTGTAGAGGTGAGGATTTGGTCAAAGAGTCTTCAGCACAGAAAATGGAATCGAGGAACATTGATCAAATTCCGACTGAAGGAGTGTGTGTTCACTTTGCATGAACGTCCTTGAGAAAAAACATTAATACCCTCCTCCCAATAGGCAAGGTTAGTGATTATGCCGACTGCTGGCTACCACATAACCCAGTTCAATCCATTTCATTTTACTTGGAGATGAAACATGCACACCCCCCCAGTGCCCGCTGTTACATTGGAATGGATTCAGCAAGATACCTTGATGTTCTACTGGGTCACAGGATAACTTGTTTTGAATCAGGGTTTACTGGGTCCGGTTGGTGGGGTACATAATTTCGTATTTACCACCATTACTAGTTTTTTGACTGCTGATTTTGAAGGCAAGTAGACCTTCGATATTTGGAGGGGAAAGTAAAGCCATTTGCAGTTTTGTGTCCTTTCATAGGAATAATATATTGATAATTGTTATTTAAGCTCATTGGATAATAGCATCGCTAAACAATGACAGGGGAAAAAGGGGTTTTCTTGCGATCCAAAAATAGAGTGTCCCCATAAAAGCCTTTTTCAAGTCATAATGCCATGCACGTTCCCAGACTCCTAAAGCGCTTAGGATGGTATATCAGGGTGAGTCGTTGGGGGTCAGGTTGGTGGGAAATACACGAGATCAAGGGAGTAGAAGAGAGAAGGGGTTGTACGCTGTCTCCCGGGTGGCCAGCTGCAAAACAAAAGCTGAACGATATTTTTGCTCTTTGCCTTTTTCCGAAATACTGATTTTCGAAAGGCAGGGACTACGTGTCGTTGAATTCTATTAAATGGTTCTTTTTAGAAGTGAAACTAAAAAAAATTGTATCATTGGAAGATTTTATTGTTTAAAATGGTTGGTAGGACGAGTCCATGGTTACGGACACTGAAACAAATCCCGTTATTCATTATTTGAATAGTTTAGTATCATCTGAGGAAATTGAGTTTGAATGAATCCCTCTTGGCGAGAAGTTCTAAAATTATTTGATAAAAGAACTCAGAGGGTAGTATATCTCAAGTAAGTCAGCAGGATGTCTATTGAGTCTTTGGGGTCAGATGCAAGAAATATATAAGTTAAGTGTCCAGTTTAACGCAATCATTCATCTGAAATTTCTAAGATCTTGATTATTAAGTCAGTCAAATTAATATTTGCATCCTTGTTTGATTTATTGTAGGATAAATGAACAAGGTTAAGAATAATGACACCTCAAGGAATGGTAATGACTCACTCAGAATTTCAGACAATATTTACCTCAATTGAAATTTGCTAATTTCAAACCGAATGTAAACACTTTTCTTGAAGATCATCAACTTCAGGTAACATACTAGAAAAGTTAAAGTATCGATGTTCACTAAGTTTTGCAAGACTAAATATGGCCGTGTTGGGTTTCAAAGCAGTAAGGTCCCACCAACATTGAAAATCACCATTCGAAGATATGTGAGACGATAAATTTGAAATTTAGAGTCAGTTGATATTTGATGTTTTACTATTGTAATTATCGTATATATTTTACTAAGCTATTTTCTCCTTTGCTACAATGTTATTTTTCTTAATTTCAACTTAGAAAAGATTGATGAAGGGTTAAGGATTCAATGAAATTGATAGATAAAAAAAGGTTTAGAGAACTCTACTTTGGGCTAAATATTTAAATCTGAATTTGGTTTTAAAGCGTTAACTGTGTTTGTTACAGTAGGAATGTGTCATATAACTGATGCAACAAGCGTGTTATTGGATACATTTTCATTATGACGATGAGAACTTCACCAAAATATCTTCACTCATTCATATTAGCTTTATCTGGCGCTCTCTTTCTGAATACCTCTAGATTGAGTGATTAGCTCTCGTCAATTTTCTGTGTGTTATTTTCTCTCGAGACCACCTGTCGCACTGTACAACGTATTTGCACAGCGATGTTTCTCTGCGGGAAAATATTAACATTTGTAAAGAAAGATTGCGCACCAGCTTATTTCGCTATTCAGAGTATTCGGAATGTGCTTAGTTACTGTATAGCATAAACTCTTTCTCACCCTAAGTATTTAGTTATTCGATATAGAAACACAAGGGCATATGTGAAATATATTCAGCAACGCACTTAAAAAAACAATGATGAAAATCCAGCAGAAACATAATGAAAAAACACATGTAAGTTCGATTTTGAAGGTAAAACTGCGAGGCTATTTTAAAAACGACGTTTATATTAGTGCTTATTAACTTTATTCTACTGACACAAGGCTACATTCTGTGTGACATTCAATAGTTTTAGAATTCAGTGTACATTGCAAAGAAAGCCAGTTCGTTAAACAGAGCAAAACGAATGGTGTTAAAAGATTGTTTATTTTTAAAATGTTATTATTGAACAATAAAATCTTTAAGGGAAAATCGATACATTTCTGTTTAATTTGAAATTTAAAGGTTTCAAAATTAGCTTGATATGTTGAAAATACAAATACAAAATAAGAACACCTCGGTTTGAGACAACATTGAGTTAATGAACCGTAATGAAGAAATCTTCCTTCGTGCTTTTATTTTCTGTCTTATCTTTATCTACAAATTGAATTTTTCTGTTTCACATAACTAGAGCACTACCAATTCCAAAGGTATATCTTTGGAAGGGGCAAGACTTTATGCTGTGCAGACTATTCAACAATAATTGTCATGTAAAATTATTTTTCTTTCATTGTACAAAACTACAGCTTCAAAGCATTACGGTAATTTCATTTTGGTGCTACCAATAAGGATATTTCATGTTTAAATTTAGATTATTCTAAAGAAAGGATCTCAAGGGATATAATGCATAGGAGCTATTAAAAAGATTTATAATCTTTAAATTTTATTCATCTTTATTAGATTTCTACGATTTAAAGAGCCTCCAACCGGACACTCTTTTGCCTTGCCTGAAATTCAACTTTGTACAATAACCAGCTGTAGAGTAATTGCGTTGCACACACAAAGGAAGACAGAGATTTGTTCAATTGTAGTAGAAACAATACGATCATCTTATTAACGATTGTCAGAGACATAGATGCATACATGCAAATACTACAGTAACGTAGGGGTTAGATAGTAAACAAGGATATCTAGCTATGGATATATGATCTGACAGGATCATCATAAATTGCATTATATCATATTGAAACTCATTTGAAATGATCTCCCGTTGTTAAACATGTTCTATCAGGCCGCAAGACGTTCACAGTTTATGGTAACATTTAATTCCATGAGAGACTTCTGGCTCCGAAAGCGCTGCCTCTCAATAGCTTGGCTTGCAGATTGGTCACAGCAGATATACTGGATAGCAATTGTTGTGACAGTGGGTAGAGGAATTGGTAGAGCATGCCCTCTTCCATTGTAACGGGGTGCGTTCACTTTGGATTATATTGGCGCGTTGGCGGCTTGAAAGGTACCCAATCGCTTCCTGTTCCAGGATGCCATGAATGTGTGTGACTACGTCTTGTATCCGTGGCCCCAGGGGGAAACAAATGGTGTGAGCGTATTTCTGTATCTCTCTTTATATATGAATATATGTATATATAATCAAATGTATGAATATCTTTTTGCTTATGTAAAATGTTTCGAAACGCAATTCTTTGCAACTAAAGTAGATGCATCGATAGACAAAAAACACGTATCTATTTCAATATAGAGTAAAGGTGTTTGAACCAATCGCACTTTGCCTTTCACGTGAAAAAAAAACCTTACATTTCATCCTATTTGTTACGTTCACAACCCTCAGAAATTTTTTTACACGCCAAAGGCATAAATACATCTCTACTCTCTCTCTCTCTCTTCTCTCTCTCTCTCTCTCTCTCTCTCTCTCTCTCTCTCTCTCTCTCTCTCTCTCTCTCTTTCACACACATACACTCACACACACACCCCTGCCTGGTAGAATATGTGTGAGAAAAGATGATACTCTGCAAGATTAATACTTTATCAGTAATAATCACTAAATATAACGGATTGCTATTGGCTATTTGTATGCTGTACAGACAAATGCAGCCATTTAAAAGAATGATATTAGATTACTAAAAGAGGAACAACATCATTGTTGTAATGTGCGCCAAATTAGCGTTTTGTTTTTTGTTCTTTCTTGGAAATAAAGAGGTTATACTACAAGGTCCAACCAAAATGTACAGAAAATTTAAACAGATTGATCAACACAGATATTCCCCCACGTCTCACACATCGATCAAAATCACTCGACCACGAAATAAAGAATTTACTATATTTACTATATTACCAAGAAATGTATATATGATCAGACGGAATGATTATGAATTGCATTATATATTGAAACTTATTTGAAATGATCTCCCGTTATTACAAGGTGAATGTGGCCGAGACAACGCTTAGGAATAAACAATTAAAGAAAATGGGGCTGCGACCAGGATTCAAATTTATCATGCATATTTTTCTCACGTAGCAATTTCAAATCTCGACGCCTGAACTTTGCAGCGAAACTTCGTTTTACAAACATTCGTGTCTTACATATTTTGAGATTCATGCAGTTAATACTGTTGACCGAAGAACGTATTCGGTTTGGAACTACTTTCATCTCTTTCACGTTATTAGTCTTGGGTAAAGGCATGAACCCAACCCGCCCTGTTTAGAGTCGATAACGAAGGCAGGGTGCAGTCATGTTAGGTATTCTTCCTTGGTAATGTTACTATATAACCCAGTTCAATCATCTGTCTTTTGGGTAGTACCTTTGATATATATATCTATATATGAATATATCTATATATGTACGTGTGTATGTGTGGCTGTGTGCGCGCACGCCCGTCTGTGTTCGAGTGCGTGTATGGGTTTCTTTGTGTCTATTTCTCTGTAAAAGAGATAGATAGAGAGGGAGAGAGAGAGAGAGGGTGGAGTGTTGGCAGTAGAGCGATGGTCAACAAGATAGTCTGGCAGACCATCCCTAATGAATTTTGATTCTAATACTGGGAGTGGGTATGGGCATTGCCATGTTCATTGAAACGCTTTCAAAGACAAGATATCATACCTCGACAGCTAAGTCCAAGATGGAATGACCTATCGACGTCTGATGTCTTCCAGTCATTGGACTTGACCTCATATCAGGCTTTATACGAGAACAATGTTTGATTGCTAAATTGACAGTTAGATATCAACAGAGTTGCCCGAATTTCTCAGATGAAACCTTCTCCTTATTAATTTCTTTTCAATAGATTTTCCTTCATTCTATTTTCTTGTAATGCTAATACAAGTAAACAGGCAATATGGTGTGGAGTAAAAATCAGATAATAAATCTAATCGGAGTGTGCAAATTCGTGAGCGTTTTTTTTTTTCCAACTTATGACTGAATACACAGCTGGAACTTTTGCACACACTTGATAACTAAGTGATTAAATCTGAATGTCTGCTATGCTACTTAGCTACCATAAACGAATCAGTAAGACGTTGTCTCGATCAGACAAGCTCTCGAGGATTAGGGATAGAGTTTAAATCTTGTCGAAACGCTGTTATAATAAGAGAATAGATAAACTTGTGAAAAAATATAGATAGATAAGAACAAGTCGGTGTAACGAGCTGAAAGATGTTGATATAAACTATTTGAAATAGAAACAAAGCAATATAATAATAATAATCGAGGGTAATGAAAGAAATATGAACAGTCCGACATAGATAGATAGATGGTTGGATCAGAATAATCTAAAACAGAGAGCTAGAGATATACTGTATCCTATTAAGTCAGTCTGTCAAGACCGACCAATTAATTACCAATTGACATTCTCTGGCCAGAGTTCACGTAAGCAGAGGCTGTGTTTGGCTAAGTGATCTTCCAAATCCACCATTCCCAGTTGACAACAACTCCCCAGGGATGTTAATATTCATTGGTCATTTCAACGAATATTTCTTCTGCCATATTTAGTCTATTCCTTGGGCTGCTCACAGTTCTCGAGATATAGTCTTTAACGTCCATTTCTTTCTAGTCGTTAATCTACTTGCAATGCCTGACAATCGCGCCCGGATGAAAGTCTAGACAAAGTCAACAACTAGACAGGGCTTCTCCACTTGCTGTTAATTTGAGTTTCCTTGAGGGTTAAATGAGATACTGGTTCACAAAAGACAGTATAAAAATAAATGAGTTCTTGTCAGAAGCGAAGAAACTAGACAATTTTAGCTTTATTTTGTTCATTCCTATTATTTACTCACTTATTGGACTACTCGAGCGTAACAGAAAAGTTGATTCTTTTAATATACATATTTTCCAGTGGTGTTTCTAAATATTATTTTAATTTTATCCCATAGGAATAAGTGCAATCTTTTCACTTCTTACGTTATCTGTCATCTTTCCAATAACTATGGATATTTGACGATAAAATGCTGAGGATGCGATTAACATATGAACGTAGACAGAAAAAATCGATTTAAAATTCTCTTATCGTTAATAGAGGCAGCATACTCCCGATGAAGGCTTAAGACTGATATAAAAATGAGCATAGTTATTTGAAAATCATCGACAATGAAGTGTCTGAAGATCAGCGTGAAATTTGGTTACTTTTGTGATGGTCCGTATATTATAAAATTAAATATCCAGTTACATGTTTCATAAATACTTGGCTGATCTAATGTTCGCAAAGGACTGAAGATCGAAATGTCTGAAGTGCTATTCATAAGTTTTAGCCCGTTGCAAAAACTTATTCCGAAGGTAATAAATCCCATTACAAATAACTTCTTAGCCAAAAACTCAGTCTTTTATCAAGTTTTTACAAGTGGGTATTCACTTACACAGAAAATGTTTAATACGTCAAAGGTTTTCAAGTACCTCTTGCAAACGATATTTTTTGAAAGTGTTGAAGATCACAAGGATCTAAATTGTCAGCCTACTGGAAACAAAGAAAATTAACTCTAAAATCTGCTGAAAATGTGTTCTTATACTTCGATTCTCTGCTAAAAGCCTACCAACTTAAAGAGACTCTTCGCTTCATTTCTTCTTTTGAGGATTTCATGGGTATTTATTATTCTAAGTAGGTATAGTGGTCTACTTTCAACCAATGAGAACAGAAAATCCCACCCGTTTTAAAGAGAAGGGTCTACAACCTGTCTATCGTTCAGATATGGGACTGAAACATAAAACCCAACTAAAGCATCGACCGTCAGATTGAGAATCATGCAACGTACACAAGAATATTAGAGGACAGAAGAGAGTCCGAGATAACACAAAACCCATAACAAAACTTAAATTGAAATAGGCTGGTCATGTTGTGGGAATGTCAGACAACCGCTAAACATTATGAATCATAACGTGCATCCCAAGAGTTCACATGCGAAACCAGGGCTGACAAAATATAAAATGGCGTGACAAACTAGATAAGTTCAGAGAGTACTGGCTCCGTGGCACTCACAATCGAGAGGTCAGGCTAATCTTCGGGAAAGTCTACGTTCAACGACGGTCATTAAGGTTCATGATGATGATGATGATAGTAAGTCTATGTTGTATTTCTTTAAGTAAAAATCTCTTAGTATATCTCTACTTTTCAGAAGGAAACCATCATTGCCAGACGAAAATAACATATATGGTGGGACTGCTCGGTCAAATAATTGTATATTTAGGGATAAAAGCATGAATTGATACATTTATAGTCAGAGACAATAAAAAAAATGAATTTTCAAAATGTCGCCGATGGCAACCATCTCAAAATGGCTGCCAGCAATGATTGATCCTGGATTGATTTCCCTAACTATAACATAATATTAAGGACATAATTAGCTGACTTTGTTAATCATACATTTTGGGAGAATTGCCCATTGGATAATATTTACCAGTCAGTGAAGATTCAAGATGGCTGCCATGACTTGCATGCAAAATTGTAATTGGTATATAGTTTAGTAAACTTATCTGATATCAATTACCTAGTTGTTAAATCATAACTTTTCCATAATGCAAAATTCAAATTTGGAATCTCAAAATGGCCGACAATCTCCTTTCTATCTCACAATTTAAGATGACCAGCATGTGTGGCATCAGACGCTTGTAACAACACTAAAACTATTTCTCTTCACTGTTTATATGGGACTGATGATAGTGATCATTGTAATCATGGTGATGTTGTAGTTGTCTCTTCTGCCAAGGAAAAGATCGTATCTGTGCTCTGCCGATGGTCAAAGTTTCTCTCTCCAGGCCGTTGCTTATGATCAGAGTGGATTATAGGTTCGCTCAGAGATTGTAAAACAATATATAATTGCAAATTTATTTAAACATAATAGGAGACGCCAATAAGTTGCGATTTTTCAAAATGTTTTTCTGTTTCCTTTCCCAGTTTTTGAATGTTTTTACCTTAGGAATCTACTTTGTAAGATATAATGATTGAACCACGTATAAAAATTACCAAATTTGCAAAAGCAGGGCTCCATTAAACTTACACAACGAATGTGTATGCACTTTTTCTGTGTCAGAAAGCTTCTTATGAAAATACGTCATTTACGTTACATTATTCTCCATACAGTTATTTTCAAATTCTATTTTCACTCTATTACATAGAAATATAAACAAAAATATATAAACGAAAACTCATTCAACTTACTCAGTTACTCAATGGCGCAGTGACCAATCTTTCCTCAGGATTTGCCAGACCTGTCTATCATGGACATCACGGAGCCAATATTTTCGGGACTCGTTTAGTTTGTCACGCCCTCTCTTTTTATCGGCCACGATTCTGTATTTGTAAGTAAAAGAATAAGAATTTTATTATAATATTATTCGATAATAACATAATGAATTAAAGATATTACTCCATATTTTTACAAAATTGAAATGAATACTCGGAAATATTTTATTTTTAATTGGATAGCGTCCAGGCTGGAGAAATTAAGGGCGACGTTCATTGGAAAGATCTAACAACTGTAGAGATGAAAGTCGTCTTTGGCTTGGTTATAATTACAGGAATTGCCAAAGTTGTCCAGGTAAAAAAAAGAAAACAGAAAGACAAAGTTCTTTTTAATACGTAATGAGTGAAGGTTATATAATTTGCACAATTTTGGGAGGTTCCTGCGAGGTTTGATTATAAACTTCCGCAAAATGATCATTATTGATATTTACTACTTGCACGAGGCTAAATGAAATATTTTACTGCGTCAATCTTCAAAGTCGAGATGATCTTTCTGCCTTTTTATAAAATCTGCAAGCAAACCCCTTAGCTTTTTTATCCGGTCTCGAACACGGAAATCTGGCACCGTTGGGAAATATGCACTTATCTCACTCATCAGATATACCACGGATTTCCATTATGGAGTATTGGATTTTCACTTCATACAAATACACGAATATATTCACCCTCGCCCAAAAACTAAAATCATCTTCTAGACAGACTTTTAAAGATTCAGTTGCTATTATCGAATATCTATATGTTACCATGGAGTAAACTTTTAAAAGAAATACGAAACAAAGACAGCAAAAGATGGTTGCAACAGAAATTGGACAGATGGTTTCATTGTGAACTCATGCGCCCAAGTTCTAAAAAGAGTGTGCGGATGTGAAATTGCGAACGTGCATATTAGAAACATTCAACGTCAATAAAACAGAGAGACAGCGGCTAAATACCCTGTCCTGTGCGCATGCGTACCAAGCAGAAATAGTAATAGAAACTAAAGAATGAAAATGCGCAGTTATATTACAATCAAATTGAGATCTAAATGCATCACTACACCAGAGCAAAAGATACGGCGCTCTCTTTTTGTGTGTTCGTTCTTCCTCCTTTTCTTTCCTCGCGTTTTGATGTTAAATAAAGGTAAGGCATTCTAATCAGCCGCTGGTAGTGAAATGTAACGACATCAAAGAACCCCAAATTGGCTCTTCAATCTGGAAAATGAAATAAAAGACTCGGGGGAAAACAAAAAATGAAGACAACGTGAGAACCTTTGTTTCAATCTTGAGGCAAAAAACGTAGGGAAACTCGATACATTTCAATAATCATTACATTACATATGTGTTTATGTGTATGTGTTAGTGCACGCATGAGTACGTGCAGATATGCGTGTGATTATGTGTGCTCATGTATTCACACATATATATATATAAATATATATATATATATATGTGTGTGTGTGTGTGTATGTGTGCGCGTGTGCCATGAATATGGATGATAAAAATGAGAATAAAGGTTTTTTTTATCTTTCTTACGCTCATTACCGTTGAAAGCACAGAACAAGTTATTCACTAATTTTCGCGCCTGATAATCAGAAAGTCACGTGATTGTCGCTGAACAAAATGGAGGGTGCATGTATTCGATGATGATCGGAACAAATTTGTTTCGTCCCTTTTCCTTTATTCCTCTTCGAGCTATTCCCTTTCTACAAGTCGGGGGAAACAATGAAGAATTAGAGAAATCTAACGATAGGGGACTAGTTCGTTCTACTTTATTTTCCATGAAATTTCATTTACGAACAAGTGAGACCTCTAAAATGTTGGGTCTCAGTATTTCTACTACCAAGATTACCAAGAACTATGTAGTCAAGTTTCCACTGAATTTATTGCCTGTCGTCTAATACCTTTCGTGAAAAGATGAAAATATTATTCATACTTAAAATTTGTCACTTGTATTTTTCATTGGCAATTTTGATAAATGGAAATTTAACTCAAAATCTTTTTCTTTTTTTTTTCTTAAATTATCTTGCTTCTTCGTCATACCAGAAAACTTTTGCATTTGGCAAAGAGATAAATTATCCGTTGCTCTTAAATAATTACGGATATATTAAAAGCTTACTTTTCTATCAAAAGAGCTACGGCTGTGTAATATCCCCTGTATCATTTTATACTCAAACGAAAAGACAAATACCTATATGAAGCAAAAGTCAGGTAAATCTTGATAATTCACCTGAAGTTATATTAGAAGTAGTTTACTGCTTATTACAATTTCATTGATATATTATGTAAAATATCAAATTTTATTTTGTGCGTGCCAGTACTTATTGAACAGGATGCACAAATTCTTCCCACGATGCGAAGAAATTTCAAGTATCTTTGACTCAACTCAGACAATCTGTAGCAAATGTCTTTCAAGGCCTATTCTTGCTTTCCGAAGCTGCTGGTCGGTCAAAAGTAATGAATAAGGCAATACACAAGTTTTCCATATTTTCTCTATTTCATGAAAACCGGTGGGGATCGAAAAGTAGCATTTAGAGTTAGTTTTAAAGCGAGCTGTTATAGAGGCAAAGTGCACCCTCTTCTGTATCTACACTTCACCTATTCTCCTGTACCCAATACCACTACAATCTCCGATAGCTCAACATACTGTCATCGTTTATTTTTAGTTCGGGAAACTTCTTTCGTGTTGCTAGAATTAGATATTCAACAAGGTTTCTACCGTCTAAGAGCGATGACAAACTCTTTTGAAAGTCAGTGTAATGTAAACAACTTGTACAATAGCAAGTGATCTTCTGGTGTGATCCTTGAAAAGCAAGAAAAGGAACCCCGTACACTGTACACTGCGAAGATTTTCTTGATTGAATTCTTATATGGATTCATAAGCACTAAATGACGTGTGCTCAGTTGGTCAGGTAATATTCAACGACATGTCATCGTCTTGCTATGTTCCAGGATGTAATGAATGGTGCACTGTTTAATAAGGCCAGCTATAACCCTCTTTGGTTACGTCAAGTTGCTGAATATATTATAAAGTAAATTTAAAATTTCAAAAATGGAATCGGTTAATTGAATTCGAAGTCTGGCTTGTGTTCACTTTGCACTAATGCCCACTTTAGCTATGGTTAAATAGCAGGGCAGGCTGAGTTTTCTACCCATGGTTGACAATCAATCTCAGAGTTGGACAACTTTGGTTCCAAACCAGGGAATGGACCCTCTAAAGATGGTTGGATACCAATTTTGACTCCTGCAGCCACACTGAGACCAAGCGGATCGCTCTGCATTCATTTAGTGTGAAACAATAAGGCTGAGGTAGGCTCTATCGAGAGAGCACCACAGGATTTCTATATGCTTCGCTTAAAGTTGCGCTCTGAAGAAGTAATTTCAGTGCCGTTCAATTATCTAGCAAGACGGAAAGTGGTCTTCTCTAATTCATAAGTCATATTTTTCATTTAGATAAGACTAATTTCAGTGAGTGTTTCAAAATTCCAAACATAATTATGCAGACATTTTCATTTCCCTACCTTTCCATTGATTCTCAGACAAATAAACGAAGAGAAGGGCTTTGAAACCGATTTCAATCTTCTAATCCTAGTTCTAGAAAGATTTCACACGGTGTCTCGAAATGAACATAATCTCGGTATTTCATTTTAGCTTTGACGGGCAACATTCTTTTTTAAAGCAATGTAAATCCTCGGCTTTTGCTGTTGAAGATAGATATCTGATAGGACGTAGGAGGGGAACAAAATCAACTCCAACTTGGACCGGAGTATGACAAAATCTGGATGTCTGTTATCTTGCATCTAGTATAGAGCTTTCTTTCTTTTTTTTCAACTAATAATCATTTTGCGAAGGATTCTTTCAGAAATGGTTAATCTCATTTTCCTCAAATTACAGGAATCGAGAAATTCGTCCTTATCTCCAAAGTACCGAACAATTCTTTCTGAATCTGTGACAAATATCGTACAAGATTAAATATTGGTTCCTTTTTTTTTTCCATTCGAAATAATTTAAATATGATTAGTTTCTGTTGCACGCATGGGAATAGACACAAACGTGATAGAAGAAATTGGATTTTAATGAAAACTCTATACTTCCGTTGCATTATTTGAAGACAGTGTAATTCTCACCATTCTCACCAATTTGGAAACTGCAGTGTCGGGTGTGAATTTGAATTACAGTAGAGTCCCGTTATTACAGTACCCTCAGGGAATTGAGAGTGCAGTAATAACTAATTTGCCGTTATAACGACCGGATTGTATATGAAGTGTATGTTTTGTTAACCTGTCCAGATCTTTCGGCATCCTATATTCTGTCGGTCTAGGTTCCGCGTTCGATTACTGGGGGTCCACGTTGTGGATCGTGATACCCATTGGTTGTCTACTCTTTCTTGGAAGATGACCAGCCTTTTGCCATTTGAAGTAACAGACCTGCAAATAAAATTCACTATAGACAATAGTGTTGCAAGAATACGAAGGCAAACGTGCTGTTAAAAACGCATGTCATTAAATACTACTGCTAGACCGAGTACCTTCACGATGAGAGTTCATTTTATATTGCACCTGAATAAAATATCAGAAACATAAATTCAACTACTTGTTGAAAGTATTGTGTTTCCCTGTCAAACAATGATAATATCTATTGACGAGATCTTTCAAAGTCGTCTGCTATTTCGTGGATAAAAACAAGTTAGGTAACTCTTACAGGTTAACTGGGAATTATGCTGTCTCTTTTATTATAAACGAAAATTTCATTGTCAGTAAAGCGAAAAATTGATAACGTGATTGGTAGAAATCTAAATAAAAATTTACAAACAACATTATTGTTTTGAATTTGAATACTTAGAAAACATGTAAAAATCTAAAATAATAAAATCGAATTCTTCTTTCCTTCATGGCACTTTTTTTTATGTGAAGCCCATTTAATACAAGTATCCTGCTCTTCTCAGACGTTCGCTTCATGTCGCTTTTTCGTTTTAGCGATAAAAAATGTGTTTTGCATTGAGCTGTCATGGAGGAGGTGTATTCTCTCTCTCTCTCTCTCTCTCTCTCTCTCTCTCTCTCTCTCTCTCTCTCTCTCTCTCTCTCTCTCTCTCTCTCTCTCTCTCCTACAGTACCTCCAGTCATCCAACTTCCAACGACTGAGCCTACCATACCATCATAACTATTTTGAGGTCTGGGAACGCTCAAACATTTTAAATATAAATCAATTATTGCTTCTTTGTTATTTGCCATTCCAGTTCATGAAAGGTTTCAATAAAGACGCCTGTATAACGGAGGAGAATTGTATTTCTGTTTATTATTTTTTTTATCCGTCTGTCTGTCTGTCTGTCTCATCGACGATTTTTCATAGCTATTGTTGCAGACATGGATGGCTCCTTGATTCATATGGACAAGATCGATTTTCAAAGAATTAGGCGAGTAAAACGAAATCGATAACCTAAATTCAGTCTACTCTGCAGACGACTATTTGCATACAGTGAATTTAGACACTTACCAGTGGCAATTCAGTTTAAAGGTTCAACGTAAATTAGTCACTCAATAGGAACAGTCACATGACCAATGTCCTTGGGCACCATGCCATTTTAGGGTGACCGATTGAGATATTGGGGGAGGGTAATCAATAAATAAGTTACTCTTCTCGCAATGATCCCTAGAAAGTCCGAATTTCCAAGAAACAAGCGTTAATACGGCTGGACGCAAACTGAGGGATCAATTTAGCATGAACTTACATTGTAAATTGAACATCACACTGAAAATTTATTCGAGGGGTCGATCAAAGAGAAGTTTTCATCTGGACATGATAAAGAGTAAATGTTCAAATTTTCCAGCCCTCTAGCTCCATTGGTGCGGCTTGTGCGCGTGATGGATTTATAGCAAGCCAGATGGTCAGCCAGCTATTGCAACTTAAAAACTGAAAAACCTATGGGAACAGTTTCGGTGACAGTTTCGATTGACGTTTTCTAATACATGCACAATAAATTTCAATTCTTATGTAGACACAATCTCCATTCGTTAGAGTGCTTCATGCGAATCAATTCCGTATCTATGTTCACTGACTCTTCAAGAAAAATTTGGAGCGAAGAAAGTTTGTCAAATTATTGCTCCGTTGCTGCAGCTACCCTCCCGGTCGTAGGTTCGATTTCTGTCGTAGTCCCATTTTCTTCAATTGTTCTTTCTATTTACATTGTCTAAACCGAGTGATACATCAACCGTATAATGATGGGGGATTGTTCCAAATAAGAGTTTCCATATTATATAACGCAACTTATAATCATTCTGTCGGATCATATATCCATTTCTCCATACATAACTGCCACATTGAAAGAAACAAACAGAGCTGATATAGACCGGGAATAAAGAAGATGAGAATTTGGAATGAAGACAGTTAATTGGTCATTAGCGTTTGTGAGGGTTGTTTAGCTCAATGGTTAGAGCAATGCTACGTTGCTGTAGCTACCCTATCGGTCGCAGGTTCGATTCCTGCAGAAGTTCTATTTTCTTTCATTCTTTATTCTATTTCTGTTGTCAAGGCTAAGTGATAAATTAATCGTGTAATGACGGGAGATCATTTCAAATGAGAGTTTCTATATGATATAACGCAGTTCATGATTTTTATATATATATATATATATATGAAACAACTTTTGATTAAGAAACAAGAATGCTAAATTAGATCTGTGAACATTCCACGTCCTCTGTATTGAATGGATATTTAGCTGTGCGTGCATACAATTGTGTGTGTGTGTGTGTTTGTGTATAGAATCGTAGTGATTCGATCAATGTGGTTGAAATGCACTTGAAAGTTATATGCAGTTTCTTCATAATCAATAAACAATCTTTTAAAAAATCGCTGTCATGATTTCATGCGTTCCCATAAAAGGTATGCAAAAGTTTTTTCTTCAAATTTTCAGATTATAAAATAATCTCGGTATAAGTCATGGCAACATCCTTGGAAAATCATTCAGGCGGGGAGTAATATCTAATTATGAATAACATTTAAATAATATTCTTTAGATATTGTTTATGACAATCTATTGACTATCTTCTGTCAAAGCTGATAATGGATATGGCAGTCATTTTGCCACCACTGCCTGGACAAGTAACTATGTGAATGTGGATTACCTGGGTACTACCTCACCCTGTTTTTCCTGTCATACAAGTGACAAGGCCATGGCCAAGATGACTGACTCCAAAACAAACACTGAAAGCTATGTTTGCTGTTCGCTTTTTCTCGTAAAAGCAAAAAAGTATATCTGAGCAAACTTACCAGAAACAGAGAACACATCCGTCTAGAATCAGCAAAGCATAATTTCTCGTCACTTCACCAGCCATCAAAAAGTTAATTTACAAAATTAAGCAAAAACTGTCGACGATGTTGATGATGATTCTGGCCCTTTGAAAGGTTGATAATAGGAGTAACACTTTTCACATTTATTACTACCAGATAATTATGAGACACTGGTTTCGTTCGGAAAATAAACCGTTATTAAATAAAATTGCTTTAAATCAGACGTCTAATACCAGGTTAAGACATGAAAAATCACAAAAAACATTGGCGAAAACCACATTACCTTCAAAATAAGACTAAGTTTTTAATTCAACATCAGAACCAATAAATTTGAAATTGATTATAAAGATTAAGTTGGAAGACATTTTAAATTATTGTTTTGAAAGTTAGTTTATGATTACTTGAGATTATTTTTTTTTGTTAAAATCATTTATCTATCTATCTATCTATCTATCTATCTATCTATATATATATATATATATATATATATATATATATATATATATATAGACATTTATATTTATATATATATATATCAATTTTTGCAATGCCTGTGCATGGGTGGGGGGCTTTAATCTCTCGTCCACTTCCGGAATCACACCTTATATTGAAAGTTTCAATGCCAAGGCACATCTGGAGAAATATTTTTTCTAAATTGTTGTTTTTTTTTTTACATATTTAGCACATATTTTTAAATCTAAGTAATAGTTTATTTGGTTACTGGTAGACAGCCGCCATTGACTGGGTTAACCAAGTGTAGATTGGCATCGAAGGCAATTTTATTCGGTAATTCTTTTTCATTCATTCAAGTATCCTAATTTCAAGTTTTGTTACAATTCCTAACTAAACCCAAGCTGTGTTGAAGTTTCAAGAGTTTCTATAATGTAATCTTCATTGATATTTCATAATATGAAGCTAAATCAACCAATGAGATTTATCAGCGATAAACTAATAGATAATTAATTTGCATATATGACATCTATATCGATAGATTGTTCTTTATGTCATTTTTAAAAAGAAGATTTAATGAGCCTGTATTAAGTAAAGAAAACTTTGTCCGAATTTTGAAGAGAGAGAGAAAGACGAGATGTTATCCAATGTTTTCTTTTATTTTGGACATACAAATTGGGAGACAATTGGATTCTATCTTTATCAGTTTGCTGAAACTGTTCGAGATACCATGTTATCTGTTTCGCCTTAGGTATTTTGCCCACGGCCAAAGTGTGCTGAATGGTGCTTCGTTATCGATATTGTTCAACTGGCACATTTATGTTTCATTTCTAATACGCTCACACGCACATATATGCATTCACATACGCACATATATATATATATATATATATATATATATATATATATGTGTGTGTGTGTGTGTGTGTGTGTGTGTGCATGTGTGTGTGTATGTATGAATATATACATATCAATATATATATATATATATATATGTGTATATGTGTGTGTGTATGTGTGTGTTGAGAGAGAGAAAGAGGTAACAAAACAAGAGAAATAAAGAAAGTATTTCCAAGATGATCGAATGAACATGTATACGTATACATATACGTGTGTACTCCGTATAAAAACACATACAGTATTTATAAATGTGTCCACGTCTCTCTTTATATATATATCAATATATTTGTATGTATGTGTGGGTAATGGTTTTTTGATTTTTTTTTTCAATTCAAATATCCATATATACTTATCTTATATTTTTCGTTTCAGTTTCTCATCCCTACTACGTTGTATGTTCATAAGTACAAATGGAAGTATAGAGGACATTAACCAAACCTATTATTCAATCACTATTCCACATTTTCGTCTCACAATGATACACTGTCCATCCTCGTCATTCGTTTAGACTTTAATTATTCCATTACGGTGCGATGACAGAAATAAGATTAGATATAATTCAATGAGGTCCTTCAGAGGGACTCATAAAAAAAAGGTGGAAAATTTTGGAGTTGCACTAATGTAGTAAAAACTTTGTTTTTTCTTCTCCTTTTTTTTCTAGAATACATCTTTAGATTAGTAGCTATTTTTTTCGATATAAAAAAGAAAGATATGAAAGATGCAAATCCTAATTTGAAGATATAACAAATTCCCCCAGTTAAAAAGACAAACATCCACATAATATCGTCTGGCATGTGCTGCTGCGAAATCCAAGGTAGGATACAGACGGAAAGATATACATCCACACTCATATATATATATATATATATATATATATATATATATATATATATATATATATATATACATATATATATATATATATATATATATATATATATATATATATACGCGTGTGTGTGTGTGTGTGTGTGTGTGTGTGTGTGTGTTTTATAGATTAAGGCTAACGAAGCCTTTCTGATAATGGCGATTATTTACTCATGATACGACATGAATAGAATTTGCTAAAACTATCGTTCTATGTTTAGCTTTAAATGGCATTAGGAGTGTTTAGTCTAATCCTAGAGCTTCATCAAAACAGATAATTTTAATTATACTTAGAGAGAGTACCCTCGAATCTTTTGTTATTATTTTTGCACGAAAATCTTATTTTATGCAGATTTTTCCCGTGACAAAAGTAGAAGCGTACTTTTGATTACGACATTCGAACCACAGAAGCACATAAGGCTATCTGTAAGCCATCTACAGAATTTATAACCATTTGTGCACAAATTAGTTTCTTTGTGTGTTGGTCGCAAAACTTGTTTGCACACACACGTGCTCACAGCTTAAAGGGAACTATAGTGTCATATTGACGTACGTTTTTTGTTTGTTTTCATGGGGGGTCGATTTATTATAGAGGGAAGAAAATAAACAACAATTTTCTTTATGCTATGATTCTTTATTTTAAAGAGGGTAAAAGTGCGACACAGTCGCAAGAGAAAACATTTGTGCAGTCAATAGATTTTATGTGCATGCATCGAAACATACTCCCCGTTGTGGCACTAAGTCGACAGTGAGACACTATTGACTTAGTTTGTACTATGTGACTGTCACATTCGCAACGACTGAGACTGCCCATTCTTTCATTTCTCAGCAGTTTCTTAGTTTGTTGTTGTTTTAGTTTGGTTTGGTTTGTTTTGTTTTTCAGAAAAAAGAAAACATCACATCATCCAGGTCTGTCAGTTAAACTCAATTCCCTGCCGGCTTTACAGTCCAGATCTTAGCAGACTGCGACTTCTGGCTCTTCCCCCAAAAGATTTCAAACCGTGTACGTGACTGAGGAGAACATGGTGTGGGGTTTGCAGACATATTTGAAAACTGGGCGGGACACTGCGTTAGATGCGAGAGATCCCCCGGGGAGTACTCTGCAGACTGAGGCGCAATTGCCTAGGGTACGCTGTTTTTCGTTAATATCAGATGGCAGTATACTTTTCGGACAGGCCCTGTATATACTCTTCTCTCAATATGCTGTACAACACCTGATATGAAAAATGAAATAATTCCGAGAAACATCCGTATAACTAAACAACATTGATTGCCAAATAAGTGAGTCCCGTTGTTTCTTTTTCAATATTTATTCGCATCATACTTAAAGATATTTGAGAATCTTTTCCAGTAAGACTCCTGATGGATTCTTTCCACTGGACTCCCTAATTTTAAACTCCTTTTTCTAAGACTGCTGGTAATTATTTAAAATTCTCTCTGATTTCATATGGATTTATCAAGACCTTTTTTAAAGGTTTTTACTTTTTTTGCTGTAACAACATGTTCTGGTAGAATGTTTCCGGGTTAGCTGATTGGGCAGATGAGGCAGTTTGTGTTATTGAAGTCTGTGAAAGTACTTATAAAATTTTCATATTATGTGTCCTGGGATTTGAGCAATCCGTCGAATCCCTCCGCATACAAATTAAGTCCACAAGTCCATCATATAACCCTGGCACTATCTTAAACATCTCTATAATATCACCATATCATAGTGTTGATAGCTTCAATTTCTGTAGCCTTACCGGATATGCTCGATTTTTCGTATTTGATAATTACTTAGTACCCCTTCTTTGGAACAACTTCAGTTGATCTACATGTTTGATTTTATAAAGAAAATACACATAAATTCCGTTGTCGAAATGCGTTCTTGCACTGTGATAGGAATGTTTTTGCATCCATAAACTGAATTAAATGTCATAAAATGGTGAACAATGAGTCTGCTGTGGTCACCAATGTTTGTTATCAGTAGTAACGCTTATGTCCTTTTCATATTTACAGTCCTGTTCAGACTCTAACGTACCTCTGTGCTGTCTCTCCTCTGGTTCACATACATATGTTTTTGTTTGTCTAGATAGTATCCGAACAGCCACTCGACTGTGTTAGTGTTTCGATGTCTCTCTGAAGGATTGCAGTATCCGTCTGATCTTCCATAATTTTCCTCCCGTCTGCAAACATTCTCATAACATCATGAATTTCGATGACTGTTTATAGTAATACATAGATACAAAATCAGAAATAAATAGATAGAATCTGACGGAATAAAGGGCACAGACAGGTGTTGGGAATATTATGAAGCAAATTTGATGAGAAGTATGAATGCATCGGTTATTGATGATCAGATAAGTGCATAGCAACTTTCAACACTGATGACCATTCCGTGAATCATTTTTAATTCAACTGGAGCATCTCAATATCTTTTATAGAATCTTATGCGGAGCAAAACGATAATTTAAAAAAAGTGAAAAAAAAGACAACGCTCTCGAATTGGTGTTTTGTCCTGAAAGACGATGTTTTACGTTCGCGCCCGTCTGATTCCACTCAAGTGAGAAACAATCTGAAATACTTCCTCTTGGCTCGAACGTTTATGGATTTGTAATGTCTGACAAGCCCTTAGGTTGGAAACGGAGTAAACAGAACCGAAATTGCCGGGTTGTTACCAAAACGGAACATAGAATGAGGGACACGGAATATAAAAGCGGCAGTAGTGTGCACGAACGGAAGATTCCAGATTGTGATTCCAGTCAGGCTGTAGATATATTCGCATCAGATCGTGACAAGAGGCTACAGAATTACCATGGACGGCCTGGAGTTTTATGACTGTGTCCCTTCTTACAAGAGAATGAATAGCGTATAAAATATCACCGGTCGTAGTGCTTGTGTTTTTGCTCAACGGAAAACATACTACGGTGGACAATAACAACTGTTCGGTTTTATTCATAAGTTCCATGCAAATTACATTATTTTCTTATCCGTTTGTTTCCTTAGTCATCATTATGTGTGAGTCGTAGTTTAAAGCTTACACAACACCCGGTACATCTCCCACTCCATCGGAACTTATGTATCTCCTTCAGAATTCTCGTTTGATGATGAGAAAGCGCATTCATGTGCTCCCGTGCGAGATTAGTATTATATATTTATATGTGACGACGAATGTTTGTAAGTATAAACTCCTAAACGGTTACACACTATTGGCTGCAAATTTGTTTAGAGGAGTAACCTAATCCCAGGATGAATATAAGATTGAAGGTGTTGACTTCGGAGGCCAAATTAGAGTCAAAACTATTTTTCCGCTTTAATTTGTAAGTTTCTATTTTTAGATTCATTTATTTTGAAAGACTTTATCGGCAGGCAGCGATAATAGCCTAGTGGTTAGAGACGCAGAAAATGGAGGTCGAACCCCGAAAGAGAAAATTAGAAACCTTTTTTTTCTTTTAATTTTACGTGTTTCCGTTCCGATAGACTGTGAAACCATCCCAAAAATTGTCACTTGTGAAAAAAGAGATCTCAAAAAGTTCTTCTATTTAAAATATCAGAATTTGTCAGTTTTAAGAGATAAATATTTTCAAATTTTTTTTTGTTTTTTTTCTCTCTCAATAAAGCCAGCGACTATTTGTACCTTTGTTTGTTCATAATCGTCTTATAGCTTCCGTATCGACTGCACTCTGGTAGCTAAACATTTGTCCATCTGGATACCTTGACATCGGAATCAAGACAGGATAGGTAGCACGGACATCTACAATTTGGGGTCAATACTATTTTTTCTGCTCTTATTTGCAAGCTTCCGTTCAAAGATTCATGCTTTTTTTAAATCAGTCAAATTACCGATTTACAGACAGTTAAAAGCATGGTAAGTGGAATTGGCTGACAAGATTCAAGATTGTATTCCATATAATTCTATGGGCTTTCAATCTTATAGACCCTTAAACCTGGAAATTTGTCAGTTTTTATTTTAAAGATGTGGATGATTTTAGGAAGGAGTTCAATTTACAATGTAAGTATAATGCTTCAAAAGGTTTTATCAGGATGTTCTATTTACAATGAAAATAGAGTTCTTCCAATCTTACGGAAAAGTCAATTTTGAGGAGAAAAAAATTAGGGGTTAGAAGAGAGGTTCTAATCACAATTTTACTATAATGCCAAACTGAACCCTTATTTTCTGTCTATCATAGGAAATCACAGATGTTAATTTCTCATTCAATGCTTATGCAAGTTTGGCAGTGTTTTTTTTTTTTTGTATTTATTTTTTCAGGAAAGAAACCTTAACCTCATCTCAAAACCAATCATAATCACATATAAGCTATTCGAATCTGATGGCACACTTCGACGTGCGGACTACAAACATCGAATCTGAGCATATGGATTCCTGGATCTGAAGAAAATTGTTTTTCAAAGACTTTAGAAAAGGCTCCGCAGGTCTCTTCTCCCTTCTCCCTTTCTCACTCACTCTCTTTCTCTCTCTCTCTCTCTCTCTCTCTATATATATATATATATATATAAATATATATATGTATATATATATATATATATATATATATATATATATAGAGAGAGAGAGAGAGAGAGAGAGAAAGTTGATATATATATATATATATAAATATATATATATATATATGGAGAGAGAGAGAGATATATAAATACATATATACTAAGCTAAGCTTTGTCTGGCACAAAAGCCCAAATGTTGAACACCCAATGAGAATCGAATTCACTTTCATTAGCTGGTTAACCATACTTCCAAGGTGAGGCGCCAATCATTTAATGTCTGGAACAAAGTTAAAATAGCAGGAGCAACCGGAAAAGCTCCTACTCGGTACATTAGCTAATGGAATGTCCGACCTTTCTGTTCATTTATCCAGATTCACAAATATTTATTATGCTCATAGAACAAATTACCCATCGTTGTTTCCTAATCGAATAATTATTTAAGTAAAAAGTAAGTTTTTCAGAGTTACTTTTGTTTTTCTGCTCTTCAGACTATCAAATGTATTTTTCTAATTGTGCATCTTAATGTACGTTCACATGTGGATGACCATGTGTGTTTCGTTCCGTAAGGAAAAATCACTTGCAGAATCGGGGCATCCACTGAGGATCGAACACACCAAAGCAACTAGCATACTTAAGAGACATGCTTGCTAAAAATCAATCAGTCAATCAATATATATATATATGTATTTAAGAGACATGCTCGCTAACAATCAATATATATATAATATATATATATATATATATATATATATATATATATATATATATATATATATATATATATATATATATATATATATATATCAGTGTACATGAAATAACTTTTTGTATCTATGTTATTCCATTAGTGTCTCAACATGCACTGAACGTGACTTAACCAGTCCAGTCTGAATGCGCATGTATTTTGAAAAACGGCTCACAATAAAGTTATCCGAAGATCATATGCAATTAAGTGCGCTTTTTCCCCAGAGATTACATCATTCCGTAGACCAGCTAAACACAGAGGATTTGAGAACACAAGGCTTAGAACTGACACTACACCACGCCAAAAATCCACCAAAAGCGAAACCTAAAAAGAGATGTAGAGACTTTTTAGCCTGGTTTAATCACATTCGAATTTGTTAGACGCTTTTTATTGCCCAAAAGTACTTCAACATGAAAGGATGCATGTTATTTTATATCCGCAAAAGTAAAGCCAGGGTTAACAGCAATTACGTAACTTGTATTGACCGGAATGAAGCCTCTGTCTGAAAGTATTCTAGCTTACATGAGTGATGCACCATAACAAAAGATGTCAAGATAATTGTGTTCCGTTTGTATTGTTATACGTCAGAGTCATTTTGGTTTATGCCCGAAAGACGAGTAGATTTTGTTTGAGGCCATATTCCAGTATCTTGATTTCGGGTAAGATATTTTGCATATCAGCTATAATAGTTATTTGTGAAACTTCACTAAGTTTCCAACGATGCCATGTTAGTAAAGGTACCCAGTGATGGATGTCGATTCTAATGGATCACTGCATTAACTTTGTAACTTATGACAGGCGTCTGGCATATTTACTACAGTTTTAAATATCCAGCAATTTTTGTACGTATCTAAAATAACAGGCTAGCTTTGATATTTCCCTCTGAGTGCATCTGCATGCAAATATTTTTATTCGATAATAACTAAGACAGCAGATAAAAATAATGATAAACCTAGTTTTGATCCTGGCAAATGATTCCAGTTCGTTCATTATTAAAAAATTGGTATTTTTCTTGTAAAATAGTAAATTTACAATCGCCTTTACATTTTGCAGAATGAAAATGGGCACTTGGAATGTCTCTATGAAAAAAAATCCTTTTTCATTGAAACATAAGAGGCTGTCATTTTATATGGACATGGGTTGCAGATATAAGGTGTGAAAAGGATAAAGTTCGAATCTCATAGTCAATTTAGTGGAGATAGATTACGACTGGAGTCTTTTTTAGTCTCATGTTCCAGCACCATCCTCAGTATTTTTTGTAAACCCGAGTAGCGCTGTGGTCTCCATAGTCTCTATTCTCCCTCTAATTTTTAACTCCTGCAATTTTGACTCCAATGTCTAGCACTGTTCCAAGTGCCTACTCATTGGTACCACCTGACCTTCGTGTTCCAAACCTTACTCAGCCCCCCAGGGGGTTAAGTCTTGATACTAGTCCAGCTTTTCACTTTCTTTCATGTTCACTCTGTGATCAGCGGGAAAGCTTCGTATTTGATTTGTTATCTGGCGTTTCTACTGAACCAAGACTGACATCGATAGTGGTGCCACCGTATGAGATATCACCTATGATATAAAGTAAAACAGGAGTTGTTGTTTTTTAAGTATAAAAGTTAGAACAAAAATAATGAAATATATAATCAAATATAAATATAAATATATATTTTAATGACTTACCTTGATAGATTAAATCAAAACGCCAAAAACAGACATAAGCAATAGTTTTTTTATAGGCATCTTCGTGTTTTTAATCATTCATTTGCTATTTATTTTTTTCATGTTATTCTATGTTTATGGTGTGTGTGTGTGTGTGTGTGTGTGTGTGTGTGTGTGTGTGTGTGTGTGTGTGTGTGTGTGTGTGTGCGCGTGTGTGTGTGTGTGTGTATTTATACCTGTGATAGCTCTTGGCTTCTGGAAAAAAAATATTTTTTCGCTTTTTAATCTATCTTTATGACGTTCCGTGTGTCCCCAAGAGATTAGGCCCAAGTCAGTTTTTTAAGCTGACTTTTAGTCAGACGTCTGAACAAAATGTGAGTCTTAGATTTTTTTTTTTTTTTTTTTTGAATCTCCCTCTTCACTTCTCTTTCTATTTCCTGGCAGGAATAGGTCACTCGATATGATCTTCTTTTAAAAACTTCTTTCGTGATTTTTGAAAATTTCGTTCCCTTCTCTTTACTTTTCTTTTCAGTATATAAATACAAACATTTTTTATATGTATATGCATATCACCGAGCACAATTCTTAGCAGTTCACGTAACCCGTGACGTTACGGTTTGGATTTATTAAACGGACATATTAAAACTTTCTTTAACTTTAATGGTTACCTTTTATGTAGTGACACTACAAATTCAGTCGTTAGGAGTAAAAAAAATGTTTTATCATTTTCATTCACTTCTTAATGCTCTATGATTCTTCATTCACTTTTATGAGTTCTATGATTTTTTTCATTCACTCTTGAATGTTTTATGATTTGTATTGTCTTCTGAATGTTCTACGATTTTTTATTGGTTTTCGAATATTCTATCATTTTTATTGACTTATTGTTCTATGATTTTTATTGATTCCTCATTGTTCTATGATTTTTTATTTACTCTTGGATGCTTTATGATTTATATTGACTTCTGGATATTCGATGGTTTCAGATTCACTCTTGAATGTTCTATGATTTTTCATTGACTTCTAAATGTTCTATGATTTTTATTGATTCCTCATTGTTCTATGATTTTTTATTTACTCTTGGATGCTTTATGATTTATATTGACTTCTGGATATTCGATGGTTTCAGATTCACTCTTGAATGTTCTATGATTTTTCATTGACTTCTAAATGTTCTATGATTTTTATTGATTCCTCATTGTTCTATGATTTTTTATTTACTCTTGGATGCTTTATGATTTATATTGACTTCTGGATATTCGATGGTTTCAGATTCACTCTTGAATGTTCTATGATTTTTCATTGACTTCTAAATGTTCTATGATTTTTATTGATTCCTCATTGTTCTATGATTTTTTATTTACTCTTGGATGCTTTATGATTTATATTGACTTCTGGATATTCGATGGTTTCAGATTCACTCTTGAATGTTCTATGATTTTTCATTGACTTCTAAATGTTCTATGATTTTTATTGATTCCTCATTGTTCTATGATTTTTTATTTACTCTTGGATGCTTTATGATTTATATTGACTTCTGGATATTCGATGGTTTCAGATTCACTCTTGAATGTTCTATGATTTTTCATTGACTTCTAAATGTTCTATGATTTTTATTGATTTCTGACTGCTGTATGATTTTTTATTTACTCTTTGATGCTCTACGATTTATATTGACTTCTGAATCTTCTATGATATTCTTATTGATTTACTCATATTCTATGACTTTTAATGACTTCCGAATGTTCTATGACTATTACTAATTTCCCGATGTTATATGGAATTTTATTTACTTGTTCTATCATCATATGGTGTCTTATTTACCTTTTACTGTTCCATGGTTGACTACAAATGTTATAAGTTCCATATCCCACAGTTTTGAGATCAGTTTTGAATATCCTCGATATTTTAATCATCATTTTTTAGTATTCTTCCAAAAAGAATTTACCTATAAAAAATATTGATGCATACAATACTCAAAACACTACTTTTTTTCATATCTTTGTTACCTTGATTCTATTAAATGGAAAAATTCTGTTCGTCTCATTCAATAACAATAAGTAAAACTTTAGATTGGATTATAATACAAATGTTTTCTCTGTTATCCAAACAGAGAGCCTTCCTATAAAAAAACAAACTTTCGCAAACCTGAACGGTGCAAAGTGACAAAGCAATTACAATTGATTTATAATGAAAATATTTTCAGTGATCCCAGACTTCAATATTGATCATGGGGAGGATATTTCAGGCAGAGTTGTTTAAAGTCGGAGTGGTGGGTTGTACAGGAGATTAGTGTGTAAGAGAGAGATAGAGAGGGGGAGGTGTGCTCTACCTCTGTTACGGCTCCTTACTGCAAAACACTGAACATTATTTTCGCTTCCCACCTTTTTCTGTAAAAGCAAAAAATTGAAATAAGGAAAGGCTCGAAAGCGGGAATATCTGTATCAGTATTTAGCCGCTGATAACCTTATAACGTTGGCATGTCAAAGCATTGCGAAGCATAATAGAATCAAGCAGATAAGATCAACCCAGCAGGGAAAATATTTTTCTTAAGGAAAATTGCTTTTCGGAAAGTTCCTGAAAAAGAAGGATGAGGCTGTTTTCCATCAATAGAGTTATCATTTAACCTGTGAATGATATAATTTTTTTAAGTATGCACACATGGATTACTTGGCGTTATCTAAAATAGGAATGTATTTTACATACGGTTATATAAATGTATGCTATATTGAAATATGAATAAAATTCTCCAACTGCAGCAGCCTTAATATTAATAAGTTGAGTTTTTGCATGGAGAAACGATTTTAATTTAATTATAGCTCTTATAAAACTCGACTAATGTGATCTTGTGGTACCTTTGATTCAAAGTTTTCTATTTCACCAGGTCTTGACGTTTCTACTAAAATTTCAATATGAGAAATTAATTGACCCCTAAACTGAAGAACTGAATCTGATGAGATTTTGCAGGCATATGTGACATGACTCTGCGAAGGCCCTAGGCTACAAAAATCTAAGATTCCTTCATTAAGTAAACATATATCAAGAGCGCTTGCGAAAAAGATTTTAAAAGTCAGTCATGTGTGATCTGTAATCATAACTAAATTGCTCATCAGATATTAGCCTTTGTTGCGCAGTGTTTCAATTTCTAACCAAAATGTGGTTGGTTCGAATCTGTCTGAGGCGAAATCTCTTTTTAAAACAAGAGAAGTTTCTGTTTGTGGTGTAAATATATTAATAATAATTTGAAATCGTTTTTATTAAACATAAAACTCTTTTCAAAGTCAAGGACATTTGAATTGGATTCAGAAATTTTTAAAAAGCTTTGGTCTATTACGCTGAATCTTTTTCCACTAACGCAAACATTTGGGACGTTTGGCTGCTGACCAAAATGTTGAAGTTCGAATCCATCTGTGGGCGACCCATTTTTTTTAAACAAAAGTAGCTATAGCGGGGACCCGCACACTCAGTCATTTCAAATTGATACAAGGATTTTATTTTTAGCACCAATTCGAAGGTAATGATTTATACAACAATTTTATTCCGAGTGTGAAACACTCACATCCTTTTTTTTTCGACCATTTTCCAAAATGGCCGCCATCAGAAATCATGAATTACATATTTATGAAACAAAAAGCTCATTATATCCACCCAATTACGACATGATATAACATTTATGGTTATTTTCAGCTAGAGATGTATGAGAAATCGTTTTGAATTGAAATATTGATGAATTTTAGTATACCAAAAAATCAATCATGGCTGCCAATTCCAGGCTATTCTACAATACGCCTCAAAACCTCTCTCCCATTGAACTTAGCATGATGATTCTGGTGTCTATGCTAAGATTTCCATGCATGAGTGATTGAATGCAAATGAAATAGACTCGACTGGAGAATATATTGTGGGATATTCCACACCAACGAGTCAATAAATATCAAAAGTATTGACGCAAAAATGAAAAAAAAAGATTTTCTTGTTTTTTTTATTTCGTTAAATATTTCAGTATTGGAAATTGATCTGGTACAGTCACTTATAACATTTGTACTTGCACGGACGCTTGTTCTTCAACTTCGCCCTTATACAGCTGCATGTCCTTTTCATTCCAGCTATGATTAGTAGGGTCGTCATCTTTCGTCTTCTGTGGGAAAAACTTCAACTACAAACAAATTTTGTTGCCGCTTTTTTCAGCCATGGCTATGTGTCCACGACGGTGGCAAATTACTCCATGAACTTGAAGGAATACATACATTTTCGTTGCCTGACCAGCTTTGAGGGAAATCTAGATTTCTGGAGCTGGATTCTGAGCCTCGATGTAATGAAAATGACTTAAAAAGATTACAACATGTATCTGGTATGAACCATCAAAAGAAATAGTTTCCAGATGGATTGGTGGATATATACTAGGACACGAGTATCAGTTCCCTCGTGGTTGCACTGATCCATTGGTGAATTGTTTCCAACACGGTCTACTTGATCACCTCTAGTGGTGTAGACATCCTTGCCATCTGAGAACTGTCTTCCTTTTATCTTTTGTCACAAGAATGAGAACAGTTCTTTTTTTGTTGTCAACATTCGCCTTATATTTCTGCTAATTTCCAGGTATGTTAGACACCATTGATCTGGTACCTGTCCCTTTTTTCTGTTGTGCCTCTCTTGATTGGCATTGCTCGATACTGGTCCCAGAAAATGTCCACTCTTGTTGACCATTTCGTATCTTGGACGGAAAACTTCTTTCGAAGTATGAATTAAATGTCATTTCTTGGATAGTCGTACCGGGGAGTGAGTGCATTAGTTGTCCATTGTCAATAACAATGAAGTTATAAGCATCTAGCACAACTATCTACTCGTCGACAGGAATGATGCTATTGGTTCTGACTTCTATGATATATTGCAATAGATCTTACATACAGTACATGACTTCAGTGACCTTTCGGATGACAATATATTTAGGGAAGATACATAATGAAGGAACTCCTCCATATCTCCACCGCTGCTGTCTAGCACGAGAAAAAGTCGACCACAGAACTGTGCTTAATGTTTGAAATGTTCTATTCTCGGCTTGACTGCAGCCTTCTTTTGTGTTTTCTTCTCATTGAAAAATAACGTGGCTTCGTTTGATTGGTGCCGTCATAAGTATGGCGTTTGAGGTAAGCACATTCTCCCTGAAGTTGTTTACTGGCCTCGACCCATAGATCGAATTCGATGGACAGATACAGGAGAGGACACAGACCTGCACACATAGTTGTCTAGTGTAACTAGTTTTTCACTGTCCTTCTCAATAAGATTACCCATCTCAGCAGCATCTCCATCAGGTCTTAAGCATCGCCTTGAAATTGTTGCTCAGATGTATATCCTTCCTTCAATGCTTCAGTGCACCTTTCCTGTCCTCCCAGGATCCCTAATGGTGAGGGTCCCATAAAAAGCAATTTGAAGGGTAGTTCACCAACTGCAATTTCTACGATACATTATACAGCCGTTGAGAACCATGGCATTAAATGTTGAAAGTGGGGGTCCTTGAAGGCGTTCATTCCCCCCCCCCGGTCCCAAAATCTCCTGTTACGTTCCCATGCATAGAGTTTTATCTAGTCTTTGTCATGCACATTTCTCCTGCATTCTATTATCGCCACCATTAGGCTAACCTTTTCTGGGATTTTGGTGGACGTCTGATGTGTTCTTTCATACCATGTCACCTAACTATCAACCGATTTTCATCTTTATGCAAGATTGTTCAATGTTCATTAATAAATTCTGACTAATTCTCGTGGACTAAGAGAGGACTTATGAGGCGTAATGCAAAAAGGCATAGATTTTGGCTGCCTTATTTGAATTTGACACATCGGAACATCGGGATCGCAATTTTAGATAAATTTCCACACAGTAATATTACATTCTACAGTAATTAAGTGAGAATAATGATATCCCTGATCCAAAAGATGAGTAAGTTAGGATTTTGTTGGTAGCCATTTTGGAAAATGGGCAAACAATAGTAATGACTGACAGTCGGTTCAGATTCGTTCAGTAGACCCTTACCTACAAACTCGTACTGAAAATTAAACTATTATTGTTGGGGATGAATTATCTGTGAGTGGTGTTTATATATTTCACTATATGTGAAGAAATACATATGTTTGTGCAACCTGATCACCCAACAATTGGCCATTGTACAAAGTTGGCTTACGCCAGATATGATAGTCATCACACAAGGCAATGCAGTGTCGAGTTTGAAGTTATTTGGACAACGGTTCTCGAAAAATCTAATTGAAATGAATATATATATATTTTTAACCCTAGTTTTATGCCAACCATGAAATAAAATTCCAATGATACCCTGCCTCTCTTCGCGTGTCGCTGTAATACGTCTTTAAATATTACATGCCAAACGTATTTTTTATTTTTTGGTGGGGTGAATACTAAATTTTATGGCTTGCCACTGGTGGCCTTATCGCCTTCATTTCATTCATATTTCCTATAAACTAAGTCCCTTGACTTCTTCTCTTTAGAATACGTTTTCCATCGATTGTTTTTTAATCAATTACTCATGTCGTCCTTTTTGCTAAAACTTTCATAATCTCTGAATAAGGCCAAACGAACTAAAACAAAAAAGTTTGTCTCCACATTAATTCAACTCAGCAAATATCATGTACAACAAACATGTTGAGAACTAGGACACAACGATCGAAATTGAAAACGCAGAGCTGAAGAAAGTAGACCACTACATCTACGTAGAACAAGAAATCTCCATGAAACCCTAAAAGAACAGATCAAGCAAGGAATGAAACTATGTTGCCAAGCTTTCGGTAGAGTAAGCTCAACTTTCAAGAACAAGAAAATCCCATTAGTCCTAGAAAGAAGGGTCTACAACTGATGCGTCCTCTTTCAACGAGAGACGCTAAAAGGATGATTATGATGATGATGATGGTTTAATTCAGAATAATTCGCACGATAATTATCCCAGGCAACTCAACACACCATTAAATCCAACCCCTTCCAAAAATGCAAATTCAGAACGGACACAGAATTAGTTGATAATTTGGAATAGTTTTAATTTTTCAAGGCTGAAAATTTAATTACGTGAGAAATGAAAAAATCAGAAATAAATAGCTTTGATGTGACCGATATCGACCAGGTGAATACGGTGTCGAGTTTATTTGGAGAGCGGTTCTCAAGAAATCTGATAGAAAAATAAATATATCGCTTCAACCCTAACTTCATGTCAGCCATTAAACAAAATCAGTTACAATTATTTTTTCTTATGAATGTTTACCTGTATACTTGTCGTTATCGGAAATAGGAATGTATTTCACATGAGCTTACACAAAAAATATCATGATGTATAATGTATGAATAAAATCAGCCACTCGCGGCAGCAATTTTCCCTTAATATGATTGAGTTGCGTGGTGGTGCTTTTTACACAAAGATTTGATTTTAATTTGTTTTGACTTTTTGTTAAACTCAACAACTTCTATAAAATTTACATCATCTTATTGAGAATTCTATTCTGGGTAACCTTTTTTATAACATCAAGGCATGGAAAATGCTAGATACAAAGTCTTAGCAAATTTTTATTCTTGCTTTGGCGAGGAATATGCTGTAAGAAGTAAATATATGCCTAAATCGGAGAATTAAATAAGGTGTAATTTTACAGGCAAATGTAATATGAATATGTGGGTGTGATTGGCTACAGAATTGTAAAGATATAAGAGAAGCCAAGCATTTTGCATTATACGTACAAGACAGATAAGCGAATCAAGCCAAATTAGGTTTAAAAAACTAAATCTGATTTTCTTTGGGGCAAATGAATAAAGACGTTGATTAAAGGCTGGCAGCCTCAGGTTCAATCCCTAGGTGTAATGGACAGGTAATACCGCCAGGTCGAATTAGTCAAATGGAACGAGAACAATCATCCCCGGAAATTCGGTCCGAAATACTTTGTAGGTTACTGAATACGACTGACATTAGTCCACATAAATCTGTATACATAAATGATGATCTCTCATCCCAGAAATTCGGAACGAAATTATTTTGTATTATTTGAAAATAAATATTAACATTAGATATAAGTTATCCATATCAGCAAGAATTTATTACTTGGACGGTATTTTGTAAAATATGTGATAATATTCTTCGGCATTCGGAATGTTTACGATATTTTTACAAATATAGATCAATTTACCAACTCTGGGGGCGAGTAAAGGAGATAAAGAAAAAATCTTGAAAGGTAAGAAACAGGAAACTCCTCATTTGAATAGAAAAAAACAATTGTACACTCGGAATTTATGATGATTTCTAAAAAAGAAAAACCCATAAAATCTGAAAGAAAATGGGAAAAGTAAGAAAATGCATACTCATTTAATGTATTAATATAATTGTGATTACTTGAAAGAATATTAAACAAGAAAGTTCTTTAGATAAAATAGACGAAAAAATATTAACGTAATGGCACAAAATAGTGATTTTAGTGGCAGTACCCACATGTAAGATGTTTCTCAAAGGCTCATAAGTGGTGATTCTTTTCGAAGCTGAAAAGAAAATGTAAGCTGTTCTTTCCACTCGGAATTACCCTCAATGCATATTGTCTAAAAGACCTCACCCCTAATCACCTTTTAGATCTTTTTCTCTGCAAATGACCATTCCGTTCTTTAACTACACCACGAAGTTTTTGTTTTGGCGAGAATCATGCAAGTAGCACATGAGAGAATCGTGCTCAATATTATATGGAGAGATCATAAAACAGCGCAAGATGAAAGGGGGAGAAAACAGGAGTCAGGGATATCATAGAAACCATCAGAAAACTCAAATAGCGATGGACTGGTTATGTTGCAAGAATGTAAGACAACTAATAGACACCATGACTCACAGCGTAGATCTACAGAGATCATATGCGGAATTCTGGCCGACAAAATATAAGATGCTGTGACGAAATAGACTAAGTCAAAAAGTATTGACTCTGCGATACCCATGATAGAGAGTCTTGGCAAATCTACAGGATAGTCTAAGACCAACGATGGAATTTAAAAGGAGGAGGATGATGATGATGATGATGATGATGATGATCCACGTGTAACCAAACTTTGTAAAAACGTTTTAATTTCGCAACTGCATTAATATTTTTTCGTCTATTTTATGTTGAAACATTCTTGTTCAGTGTTTTAGGATTTGGGGGTTGATTTTCTTTTTTGAATCTAATTACATTTTGAAGATTAGGATTTGTTTCACGGGTAAAAATATGAACATTGAAGTAAATAGGTAATAAACCGTTTTTTAATGGAGACTGTCATGTGACCAATAATATCATTTGGTGTTATGGCGTGAATAAATTACTTCACTCGCCTTTGGGGGGGGCAGTGATAGCTAGAAAAAAATTCTTCATTATCAAAAAACAGGTGGACACAAACTAAGAGATCAATCAAACATAAACTTACATTGCAAATTGAACCCCCCTACCTATTTTCAGCAAACCAAAGGAACGTCTGAATTGTCCAAATTTCTAGCCTTTTGCTGATACGTTTACTGGCTCTTTAGTCTTCCAGTTAGTTCTGTTTCTGTCTCTACCTATACTTCCTCACTCTGTCTAATATAATCTCCAAGTCCCTCAATTGGTGGGTCAATTCAATTCTTGTTTTCTCCTTCGTTTCTTTTTATATACAATCTGTCCACGTAATCTCTTGAGTGTAAGCTTTACGCATTGTCCTCGGTTTCATTTTTCTGTAGTCCGGTATTCAGATTTCCTCTCTTGTCCAGTTTAGAAAGGGTCTGGAGTATCTAACGATGGAAACGGCCCATGTATTATCATCAGGTTGTTGTTGTTATTGTAGACTTTGATTTCAGTTTATGTAAGTCACCAGCCAGATCTCAACCAAAGACATAAGCATGGCAACTTTGTGAGTTATGACAGCCCAGACTTTGGAGAGAGAAGAAAACAAAAAATTGAGGGACGGGGATTTTATATATACAGGCGATATAACACTTTCTCAAACATACTTCTATGTATACATAAAGTGATGCATACTAGGTGTAGTACATACATACATAAGATAAGAATTTTCTAATGATTTGTACAGTGAACATAAAAGCTATTTTCTGTAATTCATATATGCTGGGCTTCTTAAATTCCTTGATGGCAATGTTTCTATCCAATGAGACAGGCATATCTACTTGCAGGCACCTTTTTTCTTTAAAGTCTCTCGCTATATCTAGCCTCCTTGCATTTATAGTTCTATCAGTAAGTATAATGAAGTCCCATAATATGGTCACAGCTTTTGCTCCTGTGACTGGTTCAGGCCGATGTTCGTAACAATTCTTAACATATGGGGCGTTATAATGTTTACAGATGTTCCAGGGTAGATACTGCCCAATTCTATCGTGACTCAGATTCATTTGCTGCTACTATTCGGTCCATTGTTTCGGTGTTATCATTACGTGAGTTTTCACATCACTGGATTTCATCATCATCATCAGTCTTTCAACATCCGTCGTTTGACATAGACCTCCCCAAGATTCGCCACACTTCTCTATCATGGGCACACTGGAGATAAAAGGACAACAAGTCTCTTTAATGCTTTCTTTAGTATTCTAACCGACTTCAGAAGTGCTGAAGTCTGGATATTCTCAGCTCTCTCCCAGATCCCCACTTCCTCTAACCTTTTAGTTAGATATTTGGGTTCTGTTCCCAGGGCTCTGACAACTATAGGCACTACCGTCATATTCATGTTCCACAACTATTGATGATAATGATTGCAGCATGTTCAAATTGATGATATTAATGATGATAGCTGTAGCTATTCCTGCTGCTTCGAAGCCACATAATTTATCTCTCTACGTAAAGATTCCTAAACAGCAGGAGAACTCCTTAAAATAACGCTTGGAACAATGATATCTTGTTTGTTTTTTCTTTCTTCGTTCATTTACTTATCTTTCTGTGCGTGTGCC
Organism: Thysanoteuthis rhombus; assembly: GCA_963457665.1. Classification (NCBI taxonomy): domain Eukaryota; kingdom Metazoa; phylum Mollusca; class Cephalopoda; order Oegopsida; family Thysanoteuthidae; genus Thysanoteuthis; species Thysanoteuthis major. Next base: position 56,533,392 of record OY735201.1, read on the forward strand.
GATGAAGGGAAATTAGCAAGTGAAGCGTTGCCTCACAAGCCACTCATGTCAAGAATTTTTGCCTCGTATTCACCACATCCTCATAAATAAACATAGATGCATTGATGTGCAGATGACCATCCGCTTCAGTGCACGTTTGCTTCTCATTTCGTACATGCTGCATTTAAATAGAGTGTGCCACACGAATTCCTTGGGACTATATTACGTAAAAATTCTATAGCAGCTTCTTTCCACACCACCCAACCACCGCAAAAAAGATGATATCATAAGATGACATTTCAAGTCAAGCGCAGTGATTATCACTGTGGACAAAAGGCCTCAAGGTTCATGGTCCATTATATTACCTAGGCGAAAAACAGTTTCGATAATTCATATGGAAGAGGGTTAAATCAAGCTTAAATTAAGTTATTTAGCAAATGGAACGTCTATATGGCGATATGTAAAGCTTAAATGTCGAACGAATAACATTAGTAAAGAAAGCATTCGAGGTTCAAGAAATAAGTAAATATGAGCATCCAATACAGTCGGCGAGTCACTGAAGGCGCTGTAATCATTACGTTGAATTGATATACAAGGCCACAAACTTGGAACGTGGATAGATATTCACATACATGCCACGCATACATATGAACAGAATCAGATGATAGTGTAGATAGATATGTCGGACATCGAAAAAAACAAATACTGATATTTTTCATTAAACGTACTTCACTTGGTACAGGAATTTTAAAAAAATCAATTAGAACAAGAAGTCAAATTGTCACCTTGAGACGAACGAGTGGTGGAGCTGATAGCAACTACGAAGGTAGTTAATTGTTCGCTGAAGATTTTCTTTCGATTTTTCTGTCCCGTTTCAACAAAGGAATCACACTATGTAATCTTTCAGCTCCATCAATAATCATCACACTATCATAATTGGAAAAAAAATCCATGTGAAAAAAATGACAACTGGAAAGGAGCCATATTTCTTAGAGAAAAATCAACTTGTGATCGACTATCGATGAGCTACCATTTAAAAAAACAATCAATATCTTGCTGGAGTAAGAGTAAAAGGAAACAGTATCATATAAAAAGATTCTTATGAGATTGTGGAGAGCTTTTGTGGGGCGATTTTTGGCCATGTTTCTTCTCCTGGGAATATCTCTACGGTCCAAAATACAAAATAACTTTGTGACTAGAACGAAAATAGTCTATATTTCGTTTTTTTTTTTTTCCTTTTAAGAAAAACGTAAATGTTCCTTTCGATTAGACGAAGTCTTCTGTTTGTTTGAAACTGCTCGAGGAAAAGTATTAATGGCCGGGTAAATAAAGCTAATTGCTAATTGGTCTTTAAGCCAATTAACCTTTCCTGAACAGCAGCCATGGTCATTTCCATGGAAACGTCTTCACTGCTCCATGAAATTGGTTAAATACTCGAAGTGACGAAGGCTACTATAGTAGCTTCCTGGGGTAAAAGCCAAAAGCCATAGTCGATAGATTAATTTAATTTGTTGGTGTCTGTATATCATAAATTATTCATTATTATTATCAATCGATCTGGCAAGTGACAGTTTCGAAATTTAGCAATGGTGAAGACGATTGTGATAATGATGACTATAATAATGATAATATCACAATGATGACCTTAAAGCTGATTAATAACAATGAAAATAACAAATAACGGAATTCGTGATAACCATCATGATAATAATAATTACAGGGTGAAACTGAAAGAGATATTTCTTAAAAGGAAAATATTGAGACATTGCTATAGACCCCAAAGAATATAGAATATGAAAGTGACGTTCGTACCGATAATGACTGAGAAGCTGACCCTAAAACCTTTCCATAAATAGTAGAAGAATTATAGATTCGAGGAAGAATTGACACGATAATGATTGTGGGGAGATTACTGAATATTGAGGGACTCTTGGTGTCACTTGATCCCGAAGAATGACCAAAACAAAATTTGGGGGAAAAGATTCACATAATTATATGAAGAATCTGGTCAAACAGTTTGGTTATCAATGTGCGAAATATGGTAAAAGCAACGACTTGAAGCTGTTCCACAATGATATGAAAAACAGACTGATGCAAGTAATATGATCTTGAATTTCCTTTCCAGGAGCTGCATCAAGTGAGCTAGAGGGCTGGAAATTTGAATATTCATTCTTTGTCATACCTACAAAAGAAAACTTTTTTATCCCCTGGAATTCCCTCCTCAAATAGGATTTTAATAGGTGGCTCAATTTGCAATTTGATTTCATGCTAAATTGGTTCTTTAGTTCGTGTATGACAGCTCATGCTTGTTCTGTTTTTGTTTTTTGAAAAGCTCGACCTTTCTAACTGCCCAACGAAAGGCGAGAGAAGTGAAATTATTCATTGATCATCCTTTTCTCAAATTGTTAATTGATCACCCCCAACATAGCATGCTGCCAAAAGTCATTGCTTTAATGACGAGTTCTGTTGAATGACTGATCAGACCTATCATTTACTTATCTTATTTTTTTCGACTTGTATTTCTTTCATCTTAATTTCAATCGGTTTCTATCGCAACTACTCAGACCATCATTCTACAGCCTTACTTGACGGCGCAGATCAAAAATGAAGAATAGGCAAGACTCGATCGCACATTCCTAAAATCAACCAACAGAAATAAAAACGAAACAACTGAAATTAAGATTGAAGAAATATCAGATATAAATAATGATACACGATGCTAAATCTAATTTTCAGTGATGGCTGTAGGATTTCCGATATATCGCTATATCGATGGATCGGAATGAACTCGAAGGAGAAAATCAGAAAAATAAGAGGAGGAGAGAAGAAAAATGATTGGCTGTGAAGGAAGGAAGAAAGAAAGCAAGAAAGAAAGAAAGAAAGCAAGAAAGAAAGAAAGCAAGAGAGAAAGAAAGAAAGAAAGTAAAATTACAGAACACGAAAAGATGTGTATAAGCAGAAAAAGAAAAAAGGCGTATATTGAAAATAAAAAGATATTTGAGTCACTATCATCCCTATAATTCTGAAAATACTGCAAAACTCTCTGAAAAAGGATGAAAAAATTAAAATGAGCGTAAAATTATGAATGCAACTGACATAGGCGTACGAGTCAGTGAGTAGAATTCCGGACTTTCGGGCAAATCAGCGCTATTCGGGAAAAGGTCTTCGGACAAGTAAAGCCTTTTGTCCCCGTTAACCAAAGAGTTCCCATTTGCTAATGGCAACTGAAAGCATGAATGACTCAATCGCGAAACACGTTTAAATAATTTTCGTTTGAATAATTCCTATTATATAGAACTGTTATCAAGATGTGAACGATAATGGATATAACTAGTTCACCTATGAAGCAAATATTTATATATTTATGCGAAAAAGTAAATAATCGAGACTATTCTATATTTGGCATTTAATAGTTATCTCCCCTGAAAAATACGAAACACTGGGAAATTAGATATTATATAAGCATATTATGTTGAAGACAATTATCGAAATTATAAACGAAATCGTTACTAAGCTCCTGCGTTTCAATCAACAAGAAAAGTAGGATGCTTTAATTGAATATATCGTTAAACTAACACACAAAATAGCTTTGGTTTAAATTCCTCAGCTGAAATAAAGAGGAAAGAATTCATCAACAAATTACATTTTCAGACAACTACAGGAAGCAAAACAGGGCCTAAGGGAAAACTAGACGAAGTCTGTTCTTTCAGAGGTCGATACGAAATTTATTAGCGTAGGCAAATTTATAAAACCGCGTGGGAAGCATAAAAAGTGTGGGACTTCAAACTCACAAATACATGCATGGAGATTCTAGGAACTAGATTGTTGATGATACACAGATACGAGGTTTTAGCTCTGAGGCCTAGTTCATTCTCCAAATCTCCAGAAAGGATGAGGGGGTTGTTTTGATTTGGGCTTTTGCAGACCACTCAAACGATGCTAATAGTTTCGTACGTAAAGCATACTTGCGTAGTTCTATAAATGATAATTTAAATTAACGTTTGCAAATGGTGAGGATTGTAGGTTTCGCACTCATTAATATGCACACAGTACAAGCAGCACTTAAAAAAAACTTGTTTCCGTTCAGCTAATTAAGTTATTGCTAACAAGCCCTGTTGATTAAGAATTACATTCTCACTGTTAGAGTCTATACTTTTCATTTAGTCCATGTACATTAAATGTTATGTGTGTCTATCTCTCTCACACACACACTCACACATTCTCTCTCTCTCTCTCTCTTCCTCCCTCTCTATATATCTATATACATATACATATACATACATACACACACATATATATATATATATATATATATATATATATATATATATATATATATATATATATATATATATATATATTTATATATATATATATATATGAGCACATGGATACTGCACACTGATCCCAGACGGAAGTGCCGGGGAGCAATACTTTAATCCTAGGGGAAAGCATCGATCCATACGTAAATAATCTCGTCATTTCTCACACGTACTATGCTGGTTTTGATATAAATTGTGATTTAATGTTAAAAAAAAACAACTTTTCCAAGTAAGCATCCTTGACAAATTTATAAGCACGAAAGCTGTCATGTACAACAGGGACATTTTATAATATCTACTTCTGATAATGTTTTCATAATTTTCCTGATTATACTTTATGACATAGCTAAGTACCATGTATTGTCGCCCCAGCTAACGATGTTCGATTTTTATTTTGCATCCAAAAAGCACGCATAGATAATTAGATTGGTGACTCATACAACATTAAATAGTGAAGCAGTCAAGTTTGCTTAGGTCTCCTGTAGAAAGGAGACCACTACATCAACGAAGAACGATGGATCTTCATGAATTTTCATCAAAAGATGAGGAAATAAAGCGAAAAATCATTCGAGAATGGCAAGCTTTTGGTAAAGCAAAATCGACCTTCTAAGACAAGAAAATCGGAGTCCTAAAAAGAAGGGTATGCAACCAATGCATCCTTCCGATTGTCACCTATGAAGCTGAAAGAGGAGACTTAATCGAAACTCAAGACCATGTAACGCGCAGAGGAGAATAATCATGCTCATCACACGGATAGCTCGCAAAACAACGCATTATGTTCGAAGAAAAACTGGAATCAGAGATATCATTGGATTGATTAGAAAACACAAATGGCAATGGACTGGTCATACAACCACCGGACATCATAACCCATATGCAAAACTATGATCGGCAGAAAGTAAGATGGCGTGATGAATTGGAAAGTACTCGCTCCGTGATGCTCACGGTAGAGGGGTTTGGGAAAGTTTTTGTCCAAAGAAGTCTTTGTTATTTAGTGAAAACAAAATATTTGATCCTTAAACCCCCACCCCACCCCCCAAAATATGATAGTGGGAAACGGAAATTTAAAATGAAATGTGTCAAAGATGCTAATTTAATGAAATAGTATTTTTAAAAATGCAAGTACGTTTCTATTAAAAAGGTAATTATAATTAGAAACCTCATGCACCTCACTAGATGACTATTTTATTCAACATCGTCTGGTTTAAAATTAGGTTTTCAATACCACAACCCCGACATTAAATGAAAGACAACCTGTTACACAGAAAATATTTCGTGCGTTTTTCTGTAGAAAGGCACCAAAGGAATTGAAAGGTAAATTCCTGTTTGTTTTTTTTTTCATGGGCAGAGGAAGTGGGCACATGTACAAACATATGTGTATACATGTATGCGTGTCTGTGTATGTGTGAGAGTGTGCATCAAACATGGATTACCGAAATTTTGCAGGTGTGATAGGTTTGCAAGGGTTATGAAAAACGTGCTTAATGATAGGAAAACTTTGAAAAATTTGGTTGAAGTTTTTCTTATTCTTTTTCTTATTTCTGAGAAAAATTGTCTACATCAATATATGCCAAATTATTTTTTTCTGAATTGTATGATTTAGGGAAACAGCGTGAAATAAAAAAAAGAGCAATTCAGGGAAAGATAATATTTTTAGCGAGTTTGGTTTTTGTTGGTATTTGCCTTCGATAAAAGAATGTAAGAATATTAAGAAACAGCATGTGAAACAAAGTTAGGAAGAAAGTTTGAAAGATGGGAAGAAAGGAATGCGTAAATCTACTAAATAAGAAAAAAAAAGAAAGAAAAACGGCGTAAACATACAAAAAAAAGACGTAGACAGAAAACGAATTGCAGCAAAGCATAATTGTGCAGGAAAGAGGAAACGAAGGAAAGAAAGAAAGAATGGCGGGAAAAGGGTTCAAATATACCGAAAACAAAAAAAGAAAGAAGAAAAGAAGACAGAAGGAAGAAAACGTGTAAATATACTGAAAGCAAAAAGAAGAAAGAAAGAAAGAAAGAAAGAAAGAGAGAGAGAAAGAGAGAAAGAAAAAATGCGTAGATATACCAAAAGCAAAAGTGAGGACGAAAGAAAGAAAGAAAGAAAGAAAGAAAGAAAGAAAGAAAGAAAGAAAGAAAGAAAACGCGTAGAAAACAAAATAAAGGACGAAAGAAAGAAAGATCTTTTCCATTTCTAAAAGAGCAAAAAGTGAAGAAAATGTGTTTTTATTTCTCAGATACCGCATAAACGCCAAAAGGAAGACTACTCCTTCGTCACCTGAACAGCAATTTTTGTTCCTTGTTCTTCAATTTCACCGATACCCACATCCTCTTGTGTATTAACTCCTCAATTAACTATTCTTTACAATTGAAGAGCATACATGCTTTTTAATGTTATTAATGAGTACGTGGCTATTTTTGTTGTTGGTGGGTTTACTCCTCCAAAGATTCAAACGCAGCAGGTTTTCATCACTTTGCAGTGAACTATCGATATAATTTTGTCAATCCCAAAACGAACAGAAATTTGCGCAAGAACGATGAAATTGAGGAACAAGGCTGAATGAGTGACATACAGATAACAAAGACGTACTTGGAAAACAAACTGCTATCTCCAACAATTCATATCCCGTTTTTAATGTGCACCTCCTTCACTGGACAAAACTCTCTATTTGAAACCGTTTATACTCAACGAAAACTGGATCTTGTCAACCATGGATTTAGGCCTGACAAATTAGCATAAAACACGTTTCATGAATAGATCGACTTAAACGTGTATTTGGCCTGATCATAAGTTATACATTTAGCTATACAGGTTTGTTTTTCGCAGCTATTGAAAAATTTCTTTGTCTGAAAATAAGTTTTACTCCATACAAAACTATCACTGCATAGGACGATCTCGAATTCTAGGGAGGGTTGAAACATTGTCTCGAACGGTCGACTTATCCGCGAGTATATACAGTGCAATTATAGAAATGTTATTTTTGCTTTCTTCCACCAGAAAAATTCTCAAAATTTCTATCCTGCTCTTGTATATTGTGTTCTACTTTATTGTTCATCTCCGATTCGAATCTTTTCAAGAATTGATACAAAGAAGCGACTGATTTTAATTAGTTTGTCTCGCAGTCTTTAGCTTTCAAAAGCATCACCCGCACAGAACCCTCAGACCTTTTGTAATGAAATCAGATTTAGACAAAAGAAAAACAAAATTTTCTATTTCTTTTTCGTCCAATCCGAAGCTGAGTTCGTTCTTTCAATCAACTTCAAAGATACTGCCTGACGAGATGAAAAAAAATATTCGCACGCTGTATACTACATGCGTCTTTGAGAGAGCTCACACATGAACAAACACAAACACGAGTTTGCGCATATATGTGCAAGCAAACGTATTCTAGAACACAGAACGTATTACAAGCAAACGCAGCTTATATACCCCTCACACGTATATATATATATATATATATATATATATATATATATATATATATATATATATATATATATATATATATATATATATATATATATATATATATATATATATATACACACACATGCGTACTTTATCAAACTATGCATCTGAAACACTTTGGAGGAATATGCGGTTTAGAAATGGATATTGACAGATTTATATTTGATTAACATTAATTTGCTCAGAATTAATATAAAAATGTAGAAACGCAAATGTGTATGAGCCCGTGTGCATCTGATTATTTTTTTCTTCTTAATTTCCGTACATATATATACTGCACTGCTTATTGATTATTACAAAATGAACTTTTCTTAAAAAGAACCAAATTGTATTGTATTCAATGCAAGGAATGCTTCTTTTTTTTTTTTTTTTTTTGTAGTCCGGATGCTACATTTCTGGAAAATATTTTTCAATAGGATCAAATCAAGTGTAATGTTCCAGCTGAAATCTTGAATTGTCCAAGGAGATTGTAAATGCCAACTAACATTGTTATTTGGAAGAGTTGCTAAACTAATTATATAGGCAAAATAACTATTTTATGTTGATAAAACATTCATAATCCAAATCAGTATATTATTTCTCTATGATATACATACTCTGATATTCATATGTACATGTTCAGAAGTATTTGAACAAAATGTGTTTCTTACTTATGAATATCGAACTCATTTCGGTAGAAATGTTTTAGAGGACCAGCCTGCGAACGATTGTGCTACGGTGATGTCTAGAAATTTTATTTTTTTAATCAGATTAGCTTCATCTGGCTCAACGCATCAGAAGAGGAACAACTAGAGGAGACTTATCGGCACCAACGAATTGGACAACGAGGCAAGATTTCTAACCATCACACTTTGTTAGTCACCCAACGGAGTGTAATATTTAGATACTTAAAGAAATTGACGTGGGTAGATCTTTCGTTGGTCAACAGAGGCGTCAGATAGATAGATAGATAGATAGATAGATAGATAGATAGATAGATAGATAGATAGATAAGCACATATGTGCATGATATATATATATGTGTGTGTGTGTTTGTGTGTTTGTGTGTGTGTGTGTGTGTGTGTGTGTGTTAGTGTATCACAGGCAGGAGGATCCACGTTCGATTCTCGGTATGAGCAAAGAACGCGAAAAACTCATCGTTGAGACAAATTTCCCTGTGAACTCAGCAGCAAACTGAGTACACAACAAGGTATGTGATTGGGGCGAAAAGATTAGGAATGGGGTCGTGCCCTCCCTTACTCGAATGGATGGTAGCAAACGAAAGGGGAGAGTTTGGGTCGCCTCTGAATGCCAATACAAGTCTTTGACTTGGCCTTACATACAATATATATACACATATTATATGAACTTATATTAATGGTAGGGGAATTAGGTAGCCATAAGCGATGGATTTAGTCTTTGTGGGTGTGAGAGATCATTGTATTGACTAGAACCGGGGGAAGGGAAAACATTTTGTTTTGTCTGGTCTATTTGTCTGACTGATAGGTAGTGGGGCAGGGTGGGAGAACATGGAAGTAACAAATTGTGTATAGGTATATTAATGGAATTGCTCATTGAGGTGTTACTACCACCAAGAATGTGATTTGTTTTCGTGGCAACCCTGTATATAAGGATGATTTGTATGATAATTAAAAGGAAAAACAATTAGCGGGAGCGAAATGGTATAAGACTTGGAAAATCAACTTCAAGGTTAGTGAGAAAACATGTCAAATTCTTCGGTTGGATATGTTGGTGAAAAATCTCAAAGATGATATCATGTTGGTTTGTGTGGTCTGAAACTAAGACCAATACTACGTCTTCAGTAGTCCCCTGGATAACACTCGATAGAAGTAATTCGAAGAATGAGTCATGTCTGTTGTTATATTTATTGATCCTTATCGTCGGATACGTTTTTTGGTAAGCTACGTAAGCCCTATGTTTCAAATACATGTGTTATGTAGTATGAAATAACATCCATACACAATACATTATGATAATACCCTATATAAAATAACAAACTGCATATAGCATGACATAAGCTATATACTTAAATCATAGCTGGAAGGGAGGCGGTGTTTGATCAACACTGCTAGGGGGTCATGTAAATATAACTATTTTGTTTTCAAATTCCCGAAACGGTTACATGGTAAACAACTGATGATTCCAACAAGAGAAAATTTGTACATAAAACCATAATATAAAAGTATGTGTAAAACACATTAAAAGAAAATTCCATAAATCACATGAATATTCATACCATAATCGCTATACCGACGGCTTGGGCACTATTTTGAATTAAAAATCTTATCTTTCCAATATATATACACATGTTAGTTATATATTTATAAATGTTCACACACACAAACACATACATACACACATACACACACACACACACACACACATATATATATATATATATATATATACATACATATATATATATATATATATATATATATATATATATATATATATATCATAATATCAAAATATATGCATGTATTCATATATTGATGCATACTCTTTGAGAATTATTTGCAGAAAAGTTTTAATTTGGGGGTAAAATTCATGATTAAATTTAATATTTAAAATACTGTTTACTTCACATGCTTATCACGAGGAAAACAGGAGTTAAGTGCCAGATCGCTGAAACTTAAAATAATTATACAATAGGAGCAAGGACGTGCCAAAAATAGTACGTTAAGTCTTTAAAAGGAGGCCCTGAGCTCAAGAACAGAGGACGCTTTGGAAGACTTCAGAACTTAAAACCTGATGAATTGGGGAAGAGCCTTTGTAGGAAGATGTTGCACAAACGGCTCGCAATCTTCCAGAAAAGATTGGGGGTAAACGAGCCAACTCAATTCGAACAAGAATTGGAATGAAAAAATGTTTTTTTAAATTTCCAAGCAGGTCAACAGTTGATTTTTTTTTACACCGATTCTCATGTTGCAAATATAACGCATCAAGTAATCATTGAACTTTGAAGTAATTTCGCAGTTTATCCATTCTGCTCCATACAATATTCCTTGTTTGGACAGCATTTCAACCATTTCGAGATACCGAAATATTCTTTGAGAAATTCAATCGAAAACATTCTTTTACGATAGAATATATATTTTACCTGAAAGATGGTTTAAGGCCAAGAAAAAACAACAAAGAAATTACTTTGACGGCTAAATAATGATGTTATGAATTTATATAAATTATAAATATTTGTTTACTAAATGAGGACGGGTGTCGTCATGTAGAAAAATCACCGATCAACTTCTTGGCCCCCAAATGTATTTTTCCTATTTCAAAATGTGATTCATTTATTAAATTTCTTATTGTAGCATTGCATAGTAACAGTCTGTTTCGGTTAAAGCAATTCTTTTGAAAAAAATCCACCATAGAAGAACTTTTCGTCGATTCTGTTCAGCTTGGTGTGTTGAAGGATGTCCCGGAATTAACCACGATTATCTTCGTTTCAGATTCACGTAATCGGTTTATGTTTCATTGCCTGTGACTATATTTCTCTGTGTCGAGCAAGAATAGGATGACAAATATGCAAACACAGCCCGACGTCCATTTTTGTAAGTTCATATGGAAGACATTTTCCTAGTTTCTCAAGTTAACGATATAGACTTGACTGATAAACAAACAGCTGAGTGTACATTTCTAGGATTTCCCTCATACTGCATTAAAGATGGTGGTAGATTATTCACTTCGACGTATAATATAAATACGAGTTTACTTCATATCTTCAATTAAGATTTTTTAAAAAGATGAACCGTGAAATGGCGTCTAACGTTTGTTTTGCGGCTAGAGGCAGTACACACTCTCTTCCTTTCTTTCTCTCTGTCCCCTATGCTTACTACCGCCCCAAACTCCGACGACTCAGCTTGATATACCATTTTGGGGGGTCTGGAAACTTTTGAAATATTTCCCCGTATTAATTAATAATAATTACTTCGGGGTAGACCTGCATATACAAATGTGCGTTTCTTACGGCGTGATGGTTAGTATGCTCATCTCGCCAAACAATACTAGTGTAGAGAGTTCGATCCGATTGGTCGCCCTAATACTCTGACCTTGTACCAGACAAAGTTAAGCTTAATAATTTAAGGACACATTGTTGTAAAGCAATGATCAAAAGTTACTCTCGCAAATGCTTACTACTGTAGTGAGTTCACAGAATGCTCCACATTTATGGTCTTATTTCATACTGAGCTAAAAGTGCCGAAAGTGGTATGATGGTTAGCAGTCCAAGTTGCTAAAGTTTCAAATTGCGAGTGCCCAACTGGTGTGGTCGTTTGCGAGATTGGGAAACGTTTACTTATTGGTTCTCAAGGTAATAGGTTAAAAAGTATTGAAATGGGTCCAACATGAAATGAATTAGATACACCATGTCAGTGCTGGACCTTACATCTCTAAGCTAACTGTGTCTAAACTCGGAGAGTTGCAACATGAAGTTTTACAGCATGTGTCACATTTACTTGACATTGTTCCTCCAGATTATCATCTTTTTTAGCATTTTTACACCATATCTTTATTAAAAGGTTCAATAATAGGGGAGCAATAATTCTTGCTTTTGACTGAATTTGTGACCACTAGACTTAACGCTAAAGTCGAGAGAGCATTTGAAAATAGAAAGCCACGTATGCAAATTAGACATCCAAAATATATAAATGTGCATGCACAAAATCACGTGACAAGATTTGAGCGCCAAAAGACTAGCGTCATTCTTTTTCTCGTCCAAGCTGTCTAGATGTAAAGACGCAACATTCCTGTTAGGCCCCCACAGGCCAGGGCAAATCGGGGAAGATGTCTATTAGACGAAAAGCTCACAACAGAAGCAGTAAGTATCGACACAAGAATTAATGAGAGGAAATCTTTCATTAAGAAAAGATCAAACTTAGACCTGACAGAATCTTGCAAATAAAAAATGTTAACAAAATTTCAAATCCTTTAGGTAAGATAAAAATCGCCAATCTTCCCCTTATCCATTGTCCGTCGTATATTGTTAACATTTTTACTTACTTTAATCTGAACTGTTATTCAATATTCTACTAGCTGGAAAACTAACAAGATTCATATAAAAGAAACTATAATTCTTTTCCTCATCAAAAAGAATAATTAGAAAGACAACTTTATTCACGGATCTTTCCTTGTATTTTGTTGTGCATATGTTCTTCAAACATAATCGAAATTCTTACATAAAAACCGTTTACTGACTAACATTTTTGATAAATTATCGCTACAAAATGTATTTATTCATTGATCACATTCATCCGGTGATTTCAATTATCTTTTCTCTCTCTCTCTCTCTCTCTCTCTCTCTCTCTCTCTCTCTCTCTCTCTCTCTCTCCCATGTAACTGATCTGTAGTAGGCTGACTATAAGTTGTTCGTTGTTATACAATATATGTGTTTCCGGTTTATTCATATTGTTTTTCTCCACTTTCTTCAGTAAACTTGACTTTAGATAAAGGCATACGACTTCAACATTGACTAAATAACTATTCGTGCCCTCTTTTCTAATACATTATTGTGAGTTTGGCATGCCTTAAAATTTACTTTCAATGTAAATATTATCCGTTATAACATTGCTATAGCCCGAACCGAGAAATAGGTATTTCTCTCAGTGAAAGAATATGCAACCTATCTAAGTTAGTCGTTTGTGTTTTAAAACGTTGGCACCAAATTCCTTCTCTATCACCGGAGGATCGTTTGAAAAGAGTTATTGCTTCAGGTGGGTCATATTTTGATTAAATCCCTACCATTTTGTTGTTTATATTATACTTAATTTTACAGTTCAAAAACACTTCATATCTAACAACCATAGATTACAAATTATTGAACAGTATGCTAGAATAAGATCTCAACGTTTACATTCATGTACAAATAAGAAAAAAAAATATTTCTAAGAAGCCTGGCTGTTGCAGGGTTAAACTAAACTCTAACTCCTATTTCAATTGAAGAAGATTGCTGCAATTTTGGTATCGTATGTATGAGAATTAAATTCGTGAATTACATGAGTGTTTGTCTCGGTCGGTAAGAGAGCTGTCTAACAATCACTAGGTTATGATTTCTAATCACGATGAAGAAATGTCAATTTTATACATCCGTTTGGTTCAACGTGATGGGACAGACAGACAGACAGACAGACAAACAGTGGAAGGTTGCCTCCCTTATGTTTGATCGTAACTATTTTTGTTATGGGAGGAAATAGCCAATTCAAACGAAGACTAGAGTTTTACAATAAATTATTAATTCAATCATTTTTGGGAAAGTCACGGTGATAGTCGATTGAAAAGAAGAATAAATATTCACAAAACACTTGAATGAAAAACAGCTACGCACGAGGAAAATAATACCTGGACTGAGCATTGATTTATCTCCCTTTTTTCTTGCTGTGCCAAAAACAAGGTAAAAAAAAATACGATTTATTTCCTGTCAGCTCTTTTCCGAACTGGTCCATTGAAACCAAATGATGTAGCACCTCCTCATACAATGATATTGTGAAATACTTTATCAGGCTTTAAGTCTCGGCAAGTTGCTTGCGTGTGGCTTTTTTTTTTCCCCCTTTCTTTTCTCGTATTCATTTTAATCTCTGATCAATGAATCTTTCAACAATTATAGTAGAACAACGACCGGAACGGATAGTCGATGATGATATGATGATAATATTGACAGCCGGAGAAATACTGAACAAAAAGCAACAAAAACATTAGAAGAAAAAAGATGAAAGAAAATACTTGTAAAAATTGGTAGTAATAATGGTTGGCATTGCTCCATATAATAAGAAAAATAGAGATAATATTGCTACGATAATATTGTTCCATAGTTCTTTTTTATTTCTCGTAAGATGGAGGAGTTGGCAAGGAGGATAAAGCGTCAATTCAACAATTTCGGAAAAAATATTTTACTCGTTTTACAAGTATTGACAGATATGTTGGATAATACAAACAGCATTTGTTTTACGAGGCCGACATTCATTGATCACATTCATTCAGTGATTTTCATTATCTTCCATTTCTTTCTCTTCGATGCGACTTATGTGTATCAGGCCGACTATTTGCTGATTCATTTCTTGATGGTGAGATTATCAAACTTTTCCTTCAGTTTAATAAATTCCATGAAGTCTCGAACTTGAGACTACAGTCATTTTTTATGAATTTATGCAATGCGTGCTGTGCGAATTTCAGGTGAATCATTCAAAAGTTTGGTAATATTTTTTTAAATATGTATGTATGTATGTATAAACTGAAGCGCCAAAGAATTAGAAACAGCAACCAAATAACGTGTAGTTCCTCCCTTTTCCTGAATAACGGCAGCTGCGTGACGTGACACGGAGTCTACGAGGCGCTGGAGTCGTTGCGTTGGTATATCTATCAAGACACGTTTAAGGGCTTTCCTCAAATGAGTTATGTCCGTTGAGTTTTGGCTACTGAGAGTTTAGTGAGGTAGGAAACATGCTCCACACACAGGTTCTAAATTTAGTAAACACAAGAGCCGAATGGGTATCTGGAAGTTAGCTGAGTGTCTCTGAACCTCTTTCGCGTTACTTGCGCACGATGTGGGGTTTCGATATCATGCTAGAACAAAACATCCCCACCGGGTATCATGGCGAGCAACAAGGTCGGTGTACGTCACATCTGTCATGGCAGACTCCAGTTTCACAATGGTTTCTTGCAAAAGTTCTTCTGAGATTCCAACGCACCCAACATCATAATAGAGCCACCCTCAGCTTGCACAACACCCAGCTAATAGGCTGGCTCCATGGCCTCGCGCAGTCGAAGTCAACCATCTACCCGAAAGAGCTGGAAAAGTGACTTGTTTGACCAGCACATGAAGCCGATCATTCATGTCGAGTGGCAATGTTCTCTGACCCCGGAGAGGCGCTGTATTGGCATGTGATTTGATGCAATACTCCCGTTCGTTGAGTGGTTACCATCATTTTCAGTCACCGGTGGTCTCATTTTTGCATCTGTGTACCCGTAGATTTCACGTGCTGCTACTGCCTGTCCGGAATTCACGTATTGTTGGGATGCTATTGCTACTATCAATAGAGTAGTTGCCATCTTCGGTTGCTCACTCCTTGTTTTCATTTCATATCTGTGTGCATGTACGTATGCTAGTATATAGATGGGTAGATAGATAGATCTGTTAACATATAGACATAAATATGCATCTTTGATTGATATGGTTTTTCACGCACAATTTTGAACGATATAAAAAGATTTAGTTTTTATTGTGCATGATGGTACGTAACGTCCGATTAAAAATACCAAAATATGAAACCAGCAGCAAGAGGCAGCAGCAGTCTTTCAGCATCCATCGTTGGACACGGACTTTCCCCAAGATTCACCAGACTTTTGTATCATAGGTGTCACGGAGCCAATACTTTCTGAACTTTTTAGTTCGTCAAGCAACCTTATACTCTGCAGGAGCATGCTTTTGCATATTATCTCCTAGGATCCACGTTGTGAGTCGTGATTAACAGCGGTTATGTGACATTCTTGCAACATGAACAGCCCATTGCTATTTGAGTTTTCAAATGAATTCTATGATACATCTAATCCTCATTTTTTCTCTAATACACTGTGTTGTCTTATGATCTCCCCATACAGAGTTCAGTATGATTCTCTTCCATTGCACGGTTTTAAGTTTGAGGGCCAATCTTTTGGTTAGATTCCATATTTCAGCTCCATACATGACTACCGAGAGGATGCATTGATTGTATACCTTTCTCTTTAGGACTAATGATATTTCCTGATTCTTAAAGGTTGAGCTAGCTTTGCCAAAGGCTTGCCATCCTTTGTTTGATCTCTTCTTTTCAGGATTTCAAGAAGATTTGTTCTCTTCATCATCATCATCATCAGTCTTTTAACGTCCGTTGTTGAACATAGACTTTCCCCAGGATTCGCTATACTTCTCTACCATGGGTGTCGTGGAGTCAGTAGTTTCTGAATTTGTCTACCTCATATCTCCATCTAATATTCTGCTGGCCTCGGTTGTGAATGTGATCTCGGGGGATCCATGTCGTGAGTCGTGACGTCCATCGGTTGTTCGCCATTCTTGCAACATGGGCAGCCCACTGCCATTTGAGATTTTTAATGGATTCTATGATGTCCCTGACACTTGTCTTTACCCAGATGTACTGTGCTGTCTTGTGGTCTCTCCATGTGTGGCTTATCATCATTCTTTTATGTGCACGTTGCATGGTTCTCAATTTGCAGATCTGTCTCTTGGTTAGGTTCCATGTCTCAGCTCGATACGTGACCATTGGGAGGATGCAGTGGTCTGCTTTCTTTAGTTTTGCTTTCTGGGTTCTGATTGTCGTGTTTTGCCTTAATATTTGCTGTACATGGCATGTTTTTACGAAAGTTCATGTGAAGACCAACTTTTCTTCTTGCTTTCTTCATTCAGGCCGTCTAGCAAGAGACCATGAAGGTTCTCAGCAAAGAAAACGATGCCATCAGAAAATCTGAGGCTACGTAAGTATTAGATCTTAGGTTTTAAAAGGTCATAAGGCAGACTGTGAAGTTTTTTTGATGAGCGGATATTACATTGTATTAGCACTTTTCTGAGCTGAAATAATCATGTCTTTTGCATTGAAAATACCACAATACTTTAATACTTCAAATAGGATTTCTTTTTTATATATCTAGCCATCTTTTGATCTTTGTAGCTATGTAATATTGCATACATATATATATATTAATGAATGAATTATTGCATGAAATACTCATACGCGTACTTACTGTCTTTTTTGTTTATTTTTGTACAGAAGTATACTTATGCGTAAACGTTTAGTTGCCTATAAACATGTTTATGTATACGTGAGTATGCTGAACTGAAATATATGCTTGTATGTATTTTTATATACATGAATATGTTGTTTTTTTACATGGATTTGTCCATCTATACTTCTGTTGTCTTCCCTAGTAATTTGATTGCGATGAACAAAAGCAAAAGAAAGGAAGAAAAATTGGCGCGTGATAATTTTATCAGGTCAACATAGCTGTCGTCTGCATTTGAGGGGGCTAATAAAATGGCGTCGGTCTGAAAGAAATTCGCCTGCTCTCAATAAAATAGAGCGTGGAGAGACTGAATTAAATTATTCGAAGTCCAGCGTCTTGCATAAATCATGCTACCAGCTTATAGATTTGGCACAAACATAGTTACATTTAAATTCGATTTAATTATTCATAATTATCTCGTATCATATACAATATTTTCTATAAATACGTTCCTTCGGTGGTGGTCATTGGCTGTTTCTTAGGTCAATGCATTAGACCAAAGATTATGTAGACTTCTGGTCAAAATTTATGCGCATCTTCATCAGATGCTGTTAACTGTTGATAGAAATTCACTTAAGAGAAAAATTATCTGGTCTTGAAATCGTTGGAAGTACATATCAGTCGATATTTTCTATAATTGTAAGAGATGTGTTTGAACGATTACAAATGATTTGTGGGTATTAAAATATCAAAGTGGCTCTCAAATACACAACAACTTTTCGTAATTTCCTTAGTAGAGTTGTTCCCTTGTGAGAGAATTGTTCGACAAAAGATTTTATTAACAATGCAAATGCGGGAAAGAGCATAAGGGAGAGACTAGCTGTCCCCTTAAAAATCAGACTGGAGGGATCTAGAAAGGTCATATTCAAAAGGGAAAGTTGAAATATCCGGTATGACGACCAATATCTGGAGAAAGAAGGGTTTACATTATCCTCTATGAGGCACGATGCATGTCTGACCAATAAGAATTACAACGTGGTGTAGCTTTTGTCACACAACAGAAACATGGTATAAAATTCTTTGCTCAATTGGTAGGGGTTGGAAAGAGTCCCTGAGTGTATATTATGGAATAAGACAGAATGCACGACTCTGAAAAAGGAATAACCTATATTACAAGTGTTGCTGTATTTTTCATTTTTTTTTCTTTTTTTTTCTAATTTTCTCTTTGGTTAAGTTTGTTTTTTTTTGTGCGATCTTTACACACGAATTGTACACCTGAAATGGTTGTAATATATATCAACAGAAAAGTTATGGGATCAGTAAAAACAATACAACAACTCAGGAGCAGAATATGACAGCTGATATGTTGATCAGTACATTCACAAAGAATGAAAAAAGCATTTACTTAACATCACAAATAGTCAATTTTCAACTATTCATATAAATAACAAGTAGCGAAAATTATTCAGGGTTGAATATCGATCACATAGATCGAGCTTTATACAATGAAAATTTCAGACCAAAATTCTGCTGATACCTGTGCTACTCTACGGACTTATTTGTAAACGCAAATGGGCGTGAGAATAAATAAAACATTTTCAAAATGTTGACATCACTGAAATAAAGAGTTTAATATCTATATTTGTATGTAGTGTAGTGTTACGCCTTACAGGTTTCTCAGTTCGACAATTTTGTGGTGATCAAGATAAGAACCTGGTTGTGAATTTCCTTGAATTAGCCACAAAAGCCGTCTTTATGAAAAAATATGAGACTTTTTTTTTCCTTATTTTATTTCTCTTTCCACAATCTTCTTTTTTTTATTTTTGGAATATGCTGGGTTATCGAGTTGATAAAAAAATAGACGATAACAATATGTAATTGGTCTTTCGGGAAATGAAGTGCAACACTTCACTCTGAATCTAAAAATAACTGACTGTTGCTATATGGGGCGTTCTGAAAGACTCTCTCAGTTCAGTAGATAATTCATCAATTATTAGTGTTCAGCTATGCCTTTTTTACCAAATCTATAGGACGAGAAACTTTCTTTTTTTTCTGACTCCGAAGGATTTGAAAGATGACACGCATTGTCATTGTGAAGTGACGGTCACGAAGTACACCAGCTCACACAATAGCGTCTGAGTAACTACACATGAGAGTATCTACTCAGACATATGCAGTAAGGTTCCCTCTGACACGTGTTAGATCGAGGCTTTGCAACTGATTATCTTGGTATTCGAAGTGGCTAGAAAACTTCACGGACAGACCTCATATTTATTTTTCGGGGTAAGAATATACTAGCCGAATCGAATAGTCTCGAAAAGTGGAAGGGGGCTGGGATTAATGTGTTAGGTTCTAAAGTGGAGTACTTTGATCAGAGCTGAGACGCCATTGCAATATGGGCTCTTTTTTAGTTGATATTGAATATTGTGTACGACCTCACAAGGAGAAATCACAAGACAGTACGATGTACTAAGGGAAAAACTGGAGTCAGTGACATCATAGAATCCATTAAAAAAGCTCAAATGGCAATGAGCTGGTCATGTTGCAAGAATTTACATCATAACTCACAACATGGATCCCCACGGATTCCATGAAAAACTGAGGCGGGCAAAATACAAAATGGAGAGATTAACTAGAAATTCAGAAAGTATTGGCACTGCTACGCTCATGATGGAGACATCTGGCGAATTTTTGTGGGGAATATGTCCTCCAAGATGGGCGATATATACTGATGATGATGATGATGATGATGATCTGGACAAACCTTGCGCGTGTGTGCATGCAAGTGTGCCTATCTGTGCAAGTGTACGTGTGTGCAGATAGGAAAAAGGGGAAAAGAATATTTCGAATCGGATATTCTAAATATATGCAGATAGACTGATATCTTGGAAAGTGGAAATAGCTCACTCTTATTAGCATTCAGAATTGCAGTGATTGACTGGACTTGAACTCTGATAAATGAAGCTGAGGTAGAACTTTTAACCACTCCAGTCATCATATGGGATATAGAGAGGTATTAATTACAACCAAGTGTTGCAGATTTTATAATTAAACGAATTATCTGAACCCTACAATTCTTTAGCGCCAATTTTCTACGTGGGTATTGCTCATTTCTCCGAAGATATAGTATAGTATCAGATGTAAAAGCCATGGAACTAGAAATAAGTACAAAAGGAAGATGAAGCAATAACAATATATATATATATATATATATATATATATATATATATATATATATATCAAGAAATGGACATATTTGGTCTGACAGAATCAATCATAAATTGCGTTATATTATATAGAAACTTTTTGAGATGATTCCTGCCGTTACACGGCGGTTAATGCCTCACTTGCCATAGACTACATAAATAGAATAAGCAATCAAAGAAAATGGGGCTGCTGTAGGATGTGTACGGTAGCTGCTTCAACGTAGCGATGCTCTTACTTTCGAGCCAAACTGCTGCCAGTGATGCAAAGGCACAAATAACCGTTTTCACCCCGAATTCTCATCTCGTTTATTCACTCTTCATCATAATTTATTCGTTATGATTCATTCTGTCTGACCAAATACATCAATTTCTTGATAAATAACTGTTGTATCGGAAGAATTGATGGGTAGGAGATATGTTATTCCACAAATCTGTTACCTTTAAGTGGAAGAATCTATTATCACGGACAGAGAAACAAACAGAAAAGCCATGTTGTTCATTATATCTACTTTGCCTTAGAAGATGTACACCTGTGGCCAATTTCAGTTCAATAAGTGCTGAACTGTGGTCAAAAACTTGGAAAATGGTTTTAAAATGACCAGAAATGACCTTTGTTAACATTGAATGACCTCCGAAGTTAATTTTGCATAGATTGCGATCTCTGCAATGTGAAGATGTGCCCTTATGCAGTATTTCAGAATCCTCAGGGCTAAATTGTCCAGAAATGACCTCAGAGATCAAACCCGCATTGTATATGACCTTTGACAAAGAACGATATACCTCTATGCCAAATGTCAGTTTCATAGGTGCTAAATTATTGCCCAGAATTTAGAAAATTGGCTAGAAATGACAGAGATGACCTCTGAGGTCAACTGCACATAGCCTATGTTTTAAGTTGACCTATCCTCAGTCTATGTGCAGAATATTAGGTCGACAGGCCTTGTAGTTGTTGCGGAGAAGAGGCACGAATAAACAGACAGACAAAAGGCTCAAACATTAATGTGCATATATGTGTGTATGCGCGTGTTTGTTTTAACATCAGTATATACATAGATAGATACCTTGATGTGCAACGTTTATATTGAATTGAAAAATCATAAATCAAAAAGTACATTCTTATCGAAAAAAAAATCGGCGAATACTCTCCCAGAAAACCTCCAAATGGTAATGCTCAAAATAGCTCCCACGATGAGTATGAGTTCTGTGTGTGTGTTAGTTTGCTTTGGTGGTTACATTATTTCTTATTTCGACGTGTTTTGTTTTTGTTTTGTTTTTTTGTTTTTTTTTGGGGGGGTGGCAAATGATTAAACTGTACACGCGTATGCTGTATTCGGTTTAATCTTTTCTGGGGATTTTTCCACTCAAAATCTCCTCTCATATAAGTGCGATGAATTATACCTAAAGTCCTCCCTTATATATTCAGGGCCGATCATGTAAATGATTCGTGTAAATGTTTAAGGCAAAATAGCATGTATTCGAGTGTTTAAAGGTGTTTTTCTTCTTCCCCATTATAGAGATAATCTGCTTACTAGTCACGTAAGAAAATCTTTTTTTTTTTTTTGCAAATAGACGTGGAATCTATTTTACAAATACATATGAGTTTGTTTGTTTTTTTCATGTATCTATGCAGGTAAAAGTATATACATATGCAAATGCGTACACACACGCATACCATATATATGTATGTGTGTGTACGCAAATATTTATATATGTTTTTTACTTGCATGATTCGTAATGATGTGTGAGATTTGTTGTCTTTAAAAATATACTTTTTATTCAATTAATTATGTATGTATGTTTATATTTTATGCGTGCACATACAAATACACACCCGTGTATATATATGTGCACATATATGAGCAAGAAATGTTTTTAGTATAATTTTAAAAGTTAAACCAATCAAAAAATTCGAACGACTCTAAACACAAAACTCCAGCTTTTTTATCACGATTCCCGGCACCTCATATGTAACAGCTAATTCGTAAGCTCTCATTTCAGAGAAGACTGTACGTGTTAGCACGCGTAAACATTTCTATTATATTTTTTTTTTATATACACCATCAATAACAGTGATTCTTAGCATCGGAGGATCTGGTTTCGTGATAAGTTCAAAAGCGTCAGACATTGACTTTTTTTTCCACATCAGCATTAATTTTAGATCAGTATATCAGACATGTTTGTTGACCGCAGATTTGAGAAGACTGGTAAGAGAACTGAAGCACTCAGATAAACCGACAGCGGCTGTCATGACTGTGCAATGTCTATTTGTTTCGTCGGTGCAACGGACTGTATATACAGACATAAAATCTCTTGTTCAGCATTATAACACGCGTTAAATAGAGATCAAACAGCTGTTCTCTGAAAGAAAACTAAGAAGCACTCAGAAAGCAAATAGCCAACGCTGACTGAAAAACTGAATGAAAATAAAATGTCAACAAAAAAAAATTTGAATGTAAAAGAGAAAAAATATCTCTTCTAAATTTTGATCCTTGAGATCTCTGATTTTGTCCCACAAAATTGAATGAGATCATGCCTTGTTTTTGTCCCCTAAAATTCAAAGAATAAATTTCACCCTTAGAAGTGAAAAGAAATCTACCCCGTTGATTTTTACCTTTAAAACTGACAAAATTGATTCCTCTCGCTAACAGTGAAAGAGAAATTCTCTGCCTCGACTGTAAAAATGGGAAAGATTTTCAGTTAAAGTAGAAAAAATGGTTCCCTTTGATTCCCCTAGGGTTTGTCCCCTAAAAGTGTAAGAAATATCTCTCGATTTTGACTCCTAAAAATGGGGGAAAATCCCCCTTGAGTTTACCCCCTGTACTTGAAAAACGAGCCCCCTTGAATTTTGACCTCTTAAAGTGAAAAAGAATTCCTTTGTATCTAGACACCAAAAATCTTTTTGAAATTTTATCCCTCGATTTTGACCTCTTAAAGTGAAAAAGAATTCCTTTGTATCTAGACACCAAGAATCTTTTTGATATTTACCCCTCGATTTTGACCTCTGAAAGTGAAAAAGAATTCCTTTGTATCTAGACACCAAGAATCTTTTTGAAATTTACCCCTCGATTTTGACCTCTGAAAGCAAACAAAGATCCCCCCTCGATTTAGAATCCTGAAAATGAAAAGGAATCCTCGACCGATGTTGACTCCTAAAAAAAAAAAATCCTTTGTATTCCGCCACCGATGAGTTTTAAATAATTCACCCCTAGATTCTGAACACTAAAAGTTTAAAAATTCCCCCATATTTTAACCCCTGAAAGAGAAAAAAGTACCTTCCATATAATATACATAATCTACGATCCACAAATTTTGTGTTCTGGAAAAATGAACCTTAACTGCACTACTTTGAAGCATGCACCAATATAAACAGCAAAATGCAACTTATACATGTATAACCAATGAACCTCCATCCGGCGTCAAGGTTGTCATTGGATGTATGTTAAAACGCCTTATTTTCATTTCGAGAATTGATTTGAAAAAAAATTATAAATGCCTTTTTATTATGTCATTATGAAGTAAGAGATCATTTTTGCAAGATAAATTGTCCCGTAAAAAGTCCTCTTGAACTGACCCCCCCCCCCCCACACACACACACACACATTTTGAGGTGTGGTGTTCAAAAACTAATTTGCTAAAAACATTTCCCGGGGATCAAATCCGTACTCAGAAAATTTAATGGATTCATATCGATTTATATGGATTTGCCTGTAGGTGAGTAACGACAAACCAATAGACGGACGGACGGAGTTTTAGCGAATTACGGTAAAAATGTACACGCAAAAGATTGAAAAATGCCATTTGTTTCGACACGATAGTCAGCGATTATTTGTTGCTCTGTTTTGATGATTTTTTTCCGACGGAGACATTAGACAAAGATATATTAGACGACATTTTGGTGCCATTCAGGTTTATTCGTAACAAAAAGACAAGCAGTATAGTCGTATCGTAATGATTTTGCCTTGATTTTCTTGATCAAGACAGACAACACACACACACACATACATACACATACACATGTTTCGTTCAAAATATACTAATTTGTTGGTCTGGCAGATATGTTTTCAATTTTTCATTAAGATATTTTTATTGAAGCTTTTTCTTTATCATTAGTAATTAGAATTTTATTTTCTCGAGGAATTCTGTCTGTATCCTTCAGCGACGGAGATTGCACGAGCTGCTTTCATGCCATATTTCCTATGCAAGCGACAAATTGCTTTCTCGCAACTAATTCTCCCTCCATCAAAATCGATTTTCAAGAAGTGAAAAAAAAACTTTTATAGTTAAGTGTTTAAGCTTTTATGATCGAGATAGGGTGACTGAAGTTCGTGTAATGCAGATATACTCACTTACAGGGTGTCCACAAAAGAGATAGACTGTTTCGAAAATTTATCAAATCAAAACTATCCAATATATTAACATTTATGACTCATAATTTCGTTGAGAAACACTTGAAGTTTATTATTCCAACTTACACTTGCTTGATTTCTGCATTTTCTATTTGCCTAATGGATTTTCTTTTTATTTCTATAAGTTCTTCTGTTAGTGCTACCAGAGACACCATTTGGTCTATAACCTTACAAATCCGCGTGAGCACTCAACTGGACATCTCCTAAAAACGTTTTGGTGGGCTTTTTTTACCTTTTAAAATCCTGTATCGGCGCTACCAAGCACAATATTTTCCTTAGAACTTTGAGAATTCGAATGAGTACTAAATAAACACCTAAAACAAGTTTTTGAGGGGGGGGGCATTTTTTTGTGAATGGAATCTACAGTGTTTTAAACTCTTTAAATCTTGTGTCAGCGCTAGTGGTACGTTCTGGTGTAGAAAATTCCAGTAATGAACTTGTAAAGGAACTAGAGTTCTTTTTCAAATCTCTGCACTGTGTGTCAATATCTTAAATAGTTTTGTTTTAATACATTTTTTAAAGTATTTCTTTTGGAAACACCCTACATATGTCTCTATAACACGGGTTTTGGTAGGGAAGATCTATTTTCAGGCTTAATTGGTGTGGTAATGAGATTGGCTCCCAACTCCATCCCAGCGTCAAGGTTGTCAGTGGATGTAACCGCTTTCATTGTTACTTCTGTTCGGGTGGAGTAAGGTAGCTACTGGGGAGTGGTTCCCCCAACTACTCACTCACAATCTTCTCCATCAACTTTTGTGACATGCCATTGACCAGACATCATTGTTAAGGTATTTGATAGTGAGACAAGGCGCAAAAGAAATAGACCTGTGTCTTCTCGGAGGCTTTGGTGGGAAGAACATAAAAACCGGTAATTAAAGTAGGTTTCTCGTTCCCATGCTGAAAACTACGATGAGATCTCGCAACAACTGGTGGCTACTGTAAAAAAATTGTCCCGATATTTGTTATGTACGGGAGAAATCTCTCATTAAAAACCATTAGGAGCAGACACGTTTCGAAATTTGGAATGGTAGTTCGTACATACTGTGTATCTTGGAATTAACCAGTACTGAAACCCAAGAGGCCAAGCACTCCACCGGTAACGTACAATATCTATATATTAAACACATAAATAATTATGAACGTCATGAATATTCAAATCTCATGAACGCTATGAATATTCACACTGAATGGGATAAATAAAGAGTATGAATAAGATTATAGTTTTCTGTATCACCGCAAACAGACCATAAAATTACTAGCTTACTTTTTCGACATTCAGAAAACTTCAAACATAAACGGGCTTTATCATCATCAGTCTTTTATCACTTGCTGTTGGGCATGGACCTTCCCCAGGATTCGCTGGACCGTGGAGTGGGAGTGGGAGTGGGTCACTTCGGGTCAAGTTTTGGGGCCAAATGCGAATTTTATGTGCAGACGACTTCCACAGAAAATCTGTTTTAGGAGATTTTTTGTTATCAGAATTTCCTATAAAAGAATTTGAACCTGTTCTTGGAATACTCATGATATGGATTGACTATCAATTTCTATAAACTAAACAAAAAATACAATTAACTGAAAAAGAAAAAAAAGTTACAAATCTATATATAATTGATTATGAATTCTTGGCACTTCTGGATGCTAATTGGCAGTGTCACATACATGAAGAGTTACTGCCCTTTTTATTTTATCAATGATGAAGTGGAAAGGTGGGTATGTATTCATGAATAAGTATTTAAATAAGATCGGTCATCTTAATGGGGAAAGCGTGAATTTATTTGGCGTTCGTTTACAAATTAGATGGTCATTAAACCGTAATCAAATTATAGAGATTTTAAATACACACAGATATGTTCACTCATTTGCTGGGTTAATAGTTTTAGACGTTTGTACGCTATTGTGTATAAGTATGTGTGGAGTGGTGTATTGATTATCGGTATTGAAAACGGAATCGGCTTCGTGGTAGTGATTCGATGGAAGGCTTATTCCTATCACTACATATCTTTACAGAATATCTCTTGACTGGCATGCCACGATGGATGACAAAGGGAAATTGAAAGGTAAACCTTCTTGCCAATCCTAACAAAACACCAATCAGTATATATGTATATATATATATATATATATATATATATATATATATATATGTATATATATATATATATATATATATGTATATATATATATATATATATATGTATATGTACGTATATATATATATATATACACACACACATATATATATACATACATATATATATACACATACATATATATATATACACATACATATATATATATACACATACATATATATATATATACACATACATATATATATATATGTATACATACATATATATATATACACATACATATATATATATGTATACATACATACATATATATATATACATACATACATACATACATATATTTATATGCATATACAAACATATATATATATATATATATATATATATATATATATATATATATATATATATATATATTGATAATGATGTTAATTGATAATAATATTTCACAGTAGGTACTACCAAAATGTTCTGAGAATTTAAGGTGAAAATTGTTTTCCAATGATAGAGAATTAGTTTTTTTTACCTACCAGTTTCACCAGAGCTATTTCGGACAAGTTGGCTGACGAACAGATGAGGGTAGCACCTCATCCATATATCCACATTCAATTATTTGAGACGGAGAATACCAAAGTAACCAGATTTCCAGACGACATCGTCCTTTTTTATATGAAGCTTCATAACCTCCAAAGAATGCTAAACGAACTCAAATGGCAATGGGCTGGTCATGTTTCGTGAATTGCAGACAAGTACAGGACATCATATCTCACAACATGAACCCCAGAAATCACAAGCGAAGCTGTGACCGACAAAATATAAGCTGGAACCATACAGGAAGTATTGGCTCCGCGATACCCATGATAGAGAAGTTTGGCGAATCTTGGGGAAAGTCTACGTCCAATGATGGATGTTAGAAGGACGATGATGATGATGATGATGATGATCATCATCATCATCATGTGCATGTTAATATACACGCATGTACTGCCTGCTTTGTGGGTTAAACAGTTGAGAGGCAGAGAGATCCTCCCTACTTAGAAGACTGGCGCAACAAAGTCTTCACCCTACCCTACCCAACCCCCATTTACAACTATTTGGCTCCAGTAAGCTAAGTAAATATCAACATGTGAGCATACATGTCAGTAAACGACAGCTGCGTACATGCATTGATATAAAAGAATGTATATTTTGTGGTTAATAACATTTGAAAGCTTGCGTAAACGGAATTGCGTTCAAAAATGATTCCACCAAAGGCGATAATTAGGAAGCAGGTGTGACGTTTTTAAGAGGATACCTAGCGGGTGTCAAATATTCGAGATGATGACGTTCTTTTAATTATCTCAATCTGGAATAATTGGGAGACGTGCCTAGAGATCTGAGCTAGTCACAAAACCAGGATCTCGTTCCGACATTGATGGGACTAAGTTGGAAACGAATCTCTCCAATTGGCCAATGAAAACGCAATCTGTGACTGTTGCATTCGACACTGTCAATCAAGACTGTCACCAAAATATAGGTTCGTCCAGTTTTCAATTTATGTGTATTCATGCGTACAGGCTGCGCCAATCGAGTGAGAGGCTGGAAATTTACATTAACTCCTCAATACATTTGACTGCTCTTGCTGCCTCTTATAAGAATATCCCATTAATCCTAAAGAGAACGGTGTATAACCAATGCATCCTCCCAATAGTCACTTATAGAGCCGAAACATGGAACCTAACCAAGAGACAGACCCGTAAATTGAGAACCATGCAACGTGCACATGAAAGAATAATGCTGGGCCTCTCATGGAGAGACCACAAGACAGCACAGTACATCCGAGAAAAGACAAGAGTCAGGGACATCATAGAATCCATCAAAAATATCAAATGGCGGTGGGCTGGCCATGTTGCAAGAATGGCAGACAACCGATGGACATCACAACTCACGACATGGATCCCCCGAGATCACATGCGTGACCGAGGCCGGCAGAATATTAGATGGAGAGACGAGCTAGACAAGTTCAGGAAGTACTGGCTCCGCGATGCCCATGATAGATAAGAGTGGCAAATCCTGGGGAAGGTCTATGTCCAACGACAGACGTTAAAAAACTTATGATGATGATCATGATATCAGTGGTAATGTTATGACTTTAACTTATCATATAGTATTATCAATTCAGCGACATGAGAATGTTGTGAGCTCTGCAGCAGCTTTTCACCGTCGAGATTTGGACAATGTTTTGTACAAGAAAGAGAAGGTAACTGACTTTTGCTTCAACTGAGATTTTTTTTCTCCATAACAATGAATAGCGGTCGTTGTCTTGTTGACACTATAAGCACCAGTATATCTACCAACCAGTGTCTGTCATTTCTTTTCAATTTTCATTTTTATGAAAGAGGAATTTCTAAAAAGCTGCAATCCCAGATCATACGATAAAATGCTTTTCGTCAATTTATATCGTCAGGAGTGAAAAAATATCGATTTTCATTGTCTTTTGTCGATCTTCATTGATTTATATCGATTTTATTTCGAAACATTCAAAAGAATTTATTTTTCGTTTCCATAGACGGAGCTGGAGACAAAAAAGTTTGATAGGCGCTTACCATTCAGGTTCGTTCATATGAAATTGCCTCTCAATCGTCTTAAATCTGACTTTATTTACTAAATGACCTTTCATATTATGATTCAATCTTTAGGTAACGCTCTATATTTTGCTTTTGTCGAAAGATTCCCATTCAATATCTTTCTTAATTTAATAGCACCTTGTCGTAGTTGAAGACTATCGCCCATTTGCAATTATCACCCTGTTCATTAACCAAGAAATATGCTTAATTCAGTAATAAACAACTGACGTGTTGAATTAATTTCATGCCTTTGATCTTCTCTAACTTTGTATCTTCTCATTCTCTCCCTCATCCTTTCCAATTTTCGCTGCTTGTCAACGATTTTATGTCATATAAACATGGATGCCCCATATGTAAAAAACTTTCCTCCCCTCTGTTTCTACCCTAATCATAAACTGCATAACTTCTATTTCCTTCTCTCTTCTCCAACCCCTTCATCAAACTACCGAAACCACTCCAAATGAAATAACAAAGCATCATAATAAAGTATCCGTCTACGCCGTTGAAAAGGTCAAAAATGCATAGTCATATAGATAGAAAGAAGAATACAAAGTATCTAATTTGGTATTGAACCTACACTGTGAATTGAACCTCGTGCAAAAACTTGGAAAAGTTTAGGAATTCTTAAACACTGAAGACTCGTAGGAGAACTAAACGAACTAGACAGCAAACATTTTCTATATAACTACGGAAAGGAAAACAAAGCGGAAATGGCTGTCTCATTCATAAAAAATTCAGACCATGTGGTAAGATTCAAAGCCGTCTCAGATTACGTAGCAAGTGTCACAGTACAGCTTTCAAAGAGGTAAAAAATGAACGCCATTCAAGTTTACGCTCCCACTCAAAGTCAACCGACTCCTACGAATTTACTTCCATACTCCTAGGAACCGAACAATATTTCAACATTATTTTGAGAGACTCCAACGCCCAAGTAGGACAAGGTAATGAAAAATGCGTTGGCAATAACGGATACAAAATTCTGGGCGAGAGGGGTAAAGATCTTGTTATTTTGCAGCAGCAAACTGGTTCGTAACTATGAACGCCTTTTTCAAGATAAAAAAAGGAATTGGACTTGGAGGGGCTCCAGTTACGAAACCAAAAACGAAATAGACTACATCCTAGCGGATAAGAGCTGCAAGGTCAGAAATCCAGGTTCTAAACCAAGTCAATATGGGAAGTGGCTGCAGAATGATGAGATGCAAAATTCAAAAGAAATCAAGTTAAAACACAGGGAAGTATTCTAAAAACTGCAACCACCAAGCGCATAAAAAGAGCTCGCCTAATGATTCAAACTGGTTGTGAAAAACAGACTCCTCGCCGAACCAGAAAAGAACATCAACGAGCCCAGCAACAATATAACAACATATTTAATTGAAGTCGCCAATATGTTCAAGCCAGAGAGCACACAAACCATAGGTAAATTCTCAAAGTCTCAGAACATTGGAACACCGAAATCATAATACTGTTATAAAAAAAAGAAAACCCGAAAGACCTCAACAATCACAGGCCAAAATGCCTACTCAGCTGCATCTATAGACTCTCTACCAAAGTGATCACCAAATGAATCACCAAAACTCTAAATGAAAACCAACCAACGGGAACGAGCTGGCTTCCGAAAAGCTACTCAACCATTGACCATCTCTATTCAGTAAAACATCTAAAAGAGAAAGCAGATGAATATAAAATGTCACTCTTTGTAATACTTACTGACTTTGAAAAGGCCTTCATGAAAATCCCATTGTCATTAACGCTATCATACAATGCGTAGACGCCGTATATGTTAGAGTATTGCATCATATCTACTGATACAGCAGTTCCTTCATCAGGTTGCATGAAAACTCTGAGCATCTCTAGCTAGAACAAGGGGTCAGGCAAGGTCATGCCAGCTCAATCAAACTCTCCACACTCTGCCTTGGGATCATCTTCCGAAACCTAACCTGGGAACGCAAGGAATTTGAATAATCATCGAAAACCTGCGTAACCTCAGATTTGCTGACGACATCGTCTTTTTTGCGAGGAACCTACGTAATCTCCAAATAATGCTATACGAATTAAATGAACAGAGCAAGAAATTTATCCTCTACATGAACTTGCTCGATTTTCAATAACGAGAAAATCCCATTATGGAACTGAAAAGATTGTCCCTCAAACTGAGAACCATGCAATATGTTCAACCTCACCTGGAGAGATCAAAGACAGCACACTATATCTAAGGGAAAACAGGAGTCCAAGACATCATAGAAACCAATAGAAAACTCAAATGGCAATGGGCTGGACATGATGCAAGAATGTCAAAGAACTGCTAGTCATCATGACTCACAACATAGATCTCCAGAGATCATATGCATATGCCAACAGAAAGTAAGATGGTGTGACGAGTTAGACAAAGGAAGTTCTGGCTCCGAAACGCCTACGATAGGTAGGCCTGGCGAATCTTGGGGAAGGTCCTTGTCCAACGACGGACGTTAAAGGGTTGATGATGATGACTTGCTCAAAATATGGTAGGTGGTCCTTTGAGTACGCAGAATAGATGTTTATCAATCTTTTGACGGCCAGTCAATTTCTACCTATTAAAAGGTGAACATTTCACCACGACTTGGACTCCTAAAAATAAAACACGAATTCCCCCCCCCCTTCATTTTAAGCTCTAAGTGTGAAACAATAGTTTGCTTTTGATTTTATTCACAAAAAGCTTTCTAAAAAAAATTGTTCTTTGATTTTGACCCCTAAAATTGGAAAAAGAAGCCCCCCCTCTATTTTGACCCCTAAGAGTAGATAAAAGAATCCCCTCACAAGTTTGCTCCGTAAAAGGTAAAGAAAAATCCATCATCGGTTTTGACACCAAAAATTGGAAAAAGAATTCCCACTCGGTTTTAATCCCTAAAATTGGCAAAAAGGGTGTCCTTCGATTTTGACCGCTAAAAATGG
The DNA here is from genome assembly GCA_963457665.1 of Thysanoteuthis rhombus. Taxonomy (NCBI): domain Eukaryota; kingdom Metazoa; phylum Mollusca; class Cephalopoda; order Oegopsida; family Thysanoteuthidae; genus Thysanoteuthis; species Thysanoteuthis major. The sequence continues at coordinate 56,566,103 of OY735201.1, forward strand.
AAAGAGAAATATCTCCCGATTCAGACTCGTAAAAGAGGGGGGAAAATCTACCTTGATTTCGACCCTGATACTTGAAAAAAGAATTCCAGTCACTTTTCCTTCTAAAAAAAAAAATTTCCGATCGATTTTAGCCTTAGAAGTTGAAACATTTTAATTTATAATTCTCTCTTGATTGCAAGTGGGAAGAAGAAATTCTGACGCCTAGAAAAGGTCAAAAGGATTCCCTTGCGATTGTAAGCCCAAAAGTGGGAAAAAAGATTCCTTCCCATTTTTTACTTCTAAAAATGGAAAAACAATTCGCTCTCCATTTTGGAAAGTTTATTCCTCGATTCTGCTTCTGATTCTTAAAAGTTGGAAAGAAAGAAATTTAAACCGTAATAAAAGATTTCCATTTCGATTTGCGAAAGATGAAAAAGATTCCGTTTCGATTTTGAGTCCTTAAAGGGGAAAAAAATTCCCTTTCGATTTCGACCCCTAAAAGTTGAAAGAAAATTTAGCCTCAAGAGACGGAGGGGATAAATTCCCTTTCGATTTTTGAAAGTGAAAAAACATTCCCTGCTTGTTTTTTGACGCCTAAAAGTGGTAAAAAAAGAATTCCCCTTCAATTCTGACAACCCAATAGTGAAGAAGTTTTTCCCCTCAATTATGATCCCTAAAAAAGAGGGGGCAAAAATTCACTCTCGTTTTTGACACGTAAAAATGGGAAAAAGAATTCCCACTCAATCGTAACACCTAAAAGTGGAAAAACAACCCTAAAAGTGTTGGGAAGGGGGAGAATTCACTCTCAGTTTTTACGCTTAAAAGTGAAATAAAGAATTACCTCCTGATTTTGCCCCCCAAAGTGCAAAAAGAATTTAGCCACGTTTGTGACCCGCAAAAATGGAAAGGAAGAATTCCCTCTCGATTGTGATCTCTCAAGGGTAAGATGAAGAATTTCCTCTAATATTTTAACCACTAAGAGTAGAAAAAAAATTGTTTCGATTTTAACCCCAACAAGTGGGAAATAGATTTTCCCTCTCTAAAAGTTGAAAGGAGAATTCTTTCTCGATTTTGCCTGCTCCAAAAAATTTGCCGATTGATTTTCTTGCAAGAGTGAAAAAAGGATCCCTGTCGATTTCAACCACCAAAAGAAGAAAAGAACCACCACTCCCGATTTTGACGCCTAAATCCTGGTCCCCAGAAAAAAGAAAAAGAAATCTTAGTCGATTTTGACTCACGAAAATTGAAAAGAAAATTCCTTTAAATTTTAACCGTAAAAAGTCGAAAAAAGAATTGCTGCTCGATTTTGACGTCTAAAAGTGGAACAGAGAATTCCCAAGGATTCTGACACCCAAAATAAAGAAAAAACTCGTTTTTGACCCCCAAAATTGGATATAGAAGTCCCACACCCGTTATGCAACAAAAAAATCGAACAAAAAATCCCCGTTGATTGTAACCTCTAAAACTGAAAAAAGAATTCCCCTCGATTATGACTTGAAATGAGAAAACAAATCAACTTTCGTTTTTTATCCAAAAAATCATATAAAAGAGTTCCCCTTTATTCTGACTCTAAAAATATGAAATCTCCCTCGAATGTTCTACAAAAGTGGAAAAACATCCCTCTTGATTTTGACCCAGGAAAGAAAATTTCCTTTTTAATTGTGACCCTTAACAGTAGAAAAAAAAATTGTCTCCATTCTGATTTCGATCCCTTAAGTGAAAAAGGAGAGAATTCCCTGTCGACTGTGACCATAATTTTAGGAAAAGAGTTTCTTCTCGACTCTGTCCCTAAAAATGGGAAAAGACCTTCCAGCCCCAATTTCAACCCTTGAAGGTGAAAAAAAATCCCTTCCGATTGTGACCCTTAAAAGTTGATAAAAGAACCCCTCACCTATTTTTTACCCCTAAAGGTAAAAAAAATCCCCTTTTGATTTTCACCCCTAAAAGGGAAAAATCAAATTCCTTGTCACACTCTGTTCTCGTGACCAATAGGCTAATTGTATTGAGAATAAAACTTGATCGAAACGAAATGGATGGGGAAGCCAGCTGAATATTAACATACCTTATTTAACAATGGGTGTGCACCATTTGCTTTTCTTTCCAACGAAGTTGTCTCATGGAAGGATTAAGCTGAAACGTGATACTGGAGACTTTTGGACCAAGTCACAATTTTTGAAAGTGCCCTTTGCTGGCTACAGCTTGTTCATGCTTAAAAACATTACTACTTACACGGTTCCCGTTTGAGATATATGAAATATATTCGAAGATGACGAGTACCCGGAGTGGTGTCACACATTTCACCTCACCCATAGCTCGTGGGAGAAAATGACTTATACATTTCCCAGAGGTAAAAATCCGAAGTGAACACGTATTGTCCCAGTTGGAATTTAAATTCTTTTTGTATAGTCCATTATCAGTTCAGTTACACACTACAGCCACCTCAAACCTCAAATAATTATAGTAAAAGGAGGGAAAGGGTGCAGATAACGTCACAATTACCGACGCAGAAACCTGAATCGCCTAATCAGGTATGTTATGTATTACGCGAGATCCAAATTACTACAATACAAACAAAATACGATGGAGCCAAAGCTGTGGGCTCGCACATTACCGACAGAGATGGCAAAACAATTGAATGTAAAAACAGCTGCTTCAAAACAGGTAATTTTATGTTATTCATTTTATGTGTGCGATTCTCAGTCTCTGATACAGTCGAACGAACCCTATTTTTAGCAACTGCAAAATAATGAAAACTCCCTGTTTATGCAAAATTTTACTGCTGGTTAATTTTCATTTTTTTAAGGTTATGTCTCACTTACTGATTACGCGAGTAGTGATGCAACCTAAACACAGTTGATACAAGGTTGTGGGTGCCTAGTTATTTAGTTAATCGACAAATCTACAGAGTGAGACAGATTCCACAGCTTTGTGAAATTCCTCAATATTTAATCAGTCTTGAAATTTATATACCTTTAGAGAAGTAAGTAATAATAAAGAATGACACCTTGGCGATAACCATGATCGTGAGGATCAAATGGTCACAAACACTATATTTAAACTGATTACACGAAGGGACTTTCTCTTTACTTATTGCCATTAGCCGGTTATTGTCATCTAAAAGACCCTGTCCTCAAGTAGTTACAATAAGCAATTTCCCCCCTCTGCCCCCTCACTCTCTTTCTGTCTTTCTCTCTGTGCTTCTTTCTCTCTCTCCCCCTCTCTCTTTTTCTGTCTTTCTCTCTCTGCATCTTTCTCTCTCTGCTTCTTTCTCTCTCTCTCCCTCTCTCTCATATATATATATATATATATATATATATATATATATATATATATATATAAGATGAATTTCTGTTCATAAAGTGCCTAGTATTTTAGATGAAATAATCATCATTATCAAAGTATGTCTGAAAGTTGAAAGAAGATCGAATGGCACCAACAATTGGAACATAACAAATACACCGGTTCCCAAGAATATAGTCATAGGGCACTTTCTATATCTGGAAGAGGAATTTAACAGGATTGATTTTTCCAAATAAGACCCGTTTCAGAATAATAAAAAAAACGAATTAGTAGCTGAATGCAGACACACAAAGGTATCTTTATTAAAGAATGTAGATACTAATAATTCAAGCTTCAACAACAACAAATAAACCTCACTGGTTATAAATGCCTCGTTCTCATAAACTCAAGATTTTATCTTGCTTACAATATGAATATCCGTAAATATCTAACCAACGGTACTTTTCAGATACACTTCCAATAACTGTAACATTAATTTTTTTAATTTCGAGTCCACCACGCAGAACATAATAAACGATTTCTTTTCATTCAAATCCAGAACGCCGGAAAAGATTTAACGTACGAAACGGGATAGATATAAGATCACAAATTGATTTGTATTAGAACTCACTCGAAGATCACATTGGGGCGCGAAATAAATCTATAGTGAAGATGTAGTGAATTAAAATTATCACTGTACAAAATTACCAACAAAAACCAATAAATAAAAGAAGCGAATATAATTTTCCAGCTGAATATCACTACGCTGATGTCACTTTCTCAGCCCTAAAAGTAGTACTGACTTCCGATGAACACTCCGCCTCAATAAGTAGTACCCACCGATAAGCCTTCATAAAAAAAACTACTTCCGTCTTTCTCTCTTTTCCTCCACACTTTGTGCCCAAACCTCGAATGAGCGCCACAGTTCTAGTTTAGTTTCTAAGCAAGCGAACGACCCATTTTATTGTATCGCTATACATATATTTCTCTCACTTGACTAATAATTTTGTGGTTTAAATCCAAATACTGACGTCGTCCATAAATTAACATTCTTTCCTTTTCAAAGTATTCCATTTGACCAATTACCCGTTTTGTTCTAAACAGACATTTATAGACATTTATGTGTGTGAAAGTCACATTACAATTATCCTGTTCACCCAAATATTTCATTTACTTGATCTTGCTTCGTAATTCAAAATTAGACATTTACATTTTGATTTTAATGTCCACTTTTCTTGAAAAAAAAAATTGAAAAATAATGATTTTTGAAGTTGTCTGCCCTTGGCAAGATCTAGCTACTATTGCTATCCCACGGTGGAGACGTCTGTACGAATGGTAAATCTTTTTTGTCTTTTCCCCCTTGGTGTCACATGGAAGTACTAATGAGAAAACAGATCGTTATCTTCATGGTATTTAATCCTTCTGTCGTTGAATCCTAATTCTCTTTCTTCTCCAACGGCTTTAAGATAAGCTTCATTTTCGCTCTATTTAGTTAGGGTAGGTTTTACATACACATACTTTTGTATCCACATATTCTCATGAGCAAAGTAATTCCTCCTTTTCTCTCAAGAATTTTCTTCTTTCACGTCAAAGAACACATCGCTCATAACTAAGCGTCCTGCGTAGATAGAATGGACGTTTTGGAAAAGTATCCATGTGGCTGTAATTGATAAAGACGGACTAAGATTCTTGATTTTATTTTTCACAGGAGACATTCCTTTTCGTTGATTCATTTCAGCTCTTTATTTACTGCAGCAAATCTTGCCAAATAACTTGACATTTCTTGCCAAACTCTACCTTTCTTTCAATTTCGTTTTTCTGTTAACGTTGTCATTTTTCCTTTGATAAGCACCAGTCAAAGTCCGTTCAAAGCTCGATTCGCGCTTTTTCTATGAACACATACATTCCATGATTTATCTTCACAGATTTAATCTAGGAATTTATCTAAAACTGAAATTTTAACCTCCTTATAGATCGGAGATACATACTCTGCTTGTAATTTCTTCGTTTCCATTTATTGAAATTTTGACTTGATTGATAAGCAACCAACGCAGGAACAAATACATACACAGTGATCCATGAATATTCAATCTGGAACTCTACAAAAGATTTTATCGGAGAATTTATCAAGGCCAAATCTAACCAATCCGTTAATATTAATAGCAATTTTTCTCATGATAATCGGGCTATACAGTCATCATAAGGTTATATATATATATATATATATATATATATATATATATATATATATATATATATATATATATATATATATATATGAATATCTTTAAAGGAGTGTTTGATGTTCATTCATCCAGCACTTTTATGAAATAAACCAATCACACATCATATATTGAATTATAGATTCATACTTTGATATATATATATGTATATATATATATATGTGTGTGTGTGTGTGGTTCTGTTTCTGTTTGTATATATATATGTATATGTGTGTGTGTGTGTGGTTCTGTTTCTGTTTGTATATATATATATATATATATGTATATGTGTGTGTGTGTGTGTGGTTCTGTTTCTGTGTGTATATATATATATGTATATGTGTGTGTGTGTGGTTCTGTTTCTGTGTGTATATATATATGTATGTGTGTGTGTGTTTGGTTCTGTTTCGGTGCGTATATATATATATATATATGTATGTGTGTATGTGTGTATGGTCGTGTGTGTTCTGAATACAACCTTGATTAGATTACATTCTCCCGCCTATTTATCCACAAGGAATTGATTTTTTTTTTTTTTTTTTTGGAGGCGCTCAAGTTATCGCAAAATAAATTTTTCCAATTTCTGTCGCGTTTTTGGTCATATCTGTTTTTGGCATATACGCATTAAATATATTTTCTTTCCTCTTCCCCCCCCCCCCTTGAAACTAAACTTCTAAGTCGATATTCGTTCTTCTGATTATGAACCATTTCAAGACCATCATCGATAATCTAGGATCTGTTACAGTTTTTAGTCTATGGCCAAAAGCCATACTGCCAATTTCTTAAAGATGTTTTATAATTCACCCGATACTTCGTCAGCCAATAAGAGTCTGGAACGATATCGATCAATTACATTATTCTCCACTTAAGTTCTGTGTAGCACCTGGCGAACAATATCAAAACACTAAGCTCTAATATCTTTAGATAATTACCCAGCCTTTATATAATTCCCACCAAAATCTTTTCGTATAACTAGGAAAAAAGTTTTGATTCACTTATTTAAAAAGCAAACTGTCAGAAAAATTCATGCAATTGTTTTATCATGGCAAACATATGGTCTGATTATCAAAATATATATATTCAAAATGTTCGGAAATCTTTTTGTGTACCAATCATGTAGTAAGAGTCATAAATCATTCCCAAGTGAAAATTTTGCTTTTCGCCGTCGAAGTCCCTTAGTTATCTAATATGTTAGGTTTCTATCATAAAACATCTTACCTTCTTCCAAAATGCATTTTATATTTTATATTAAGAAATAGATGTATGTGATCCAACAGACTGGTTATAAATAGCGTTATATTAAATAGAAACTTATTTGAAATGATCTCTCATCATTACACAGCTAATGCATCACTTACATTAGACAACGTAAGTAGAATAAACAATTAAAGAAAATGTAGCAGTTGTAGGAAACGAACCCGCTACCGTTAGGGTAGCTGCTTCAACAGTTGCTCTTACCATTGAGCTAAAGAGACGCTGGTGATGTAGAAAAACTGCTTTCAAAACAGCTCCTCATCTCGTTTGTTAGCCCCATTTTCTTTAATTGTTTATTTTATTTACGTTGTCTTGTGTGAGTGATACATTTACCGTGTAATAACAGGAGATTGTTTCAAATAAATTACTATATAATATGACACAATTTACAATCGTACCCAATTTTGTAATGCAGTTATTTGTAACGATTTTATTTTTCAGTTTTAATCTTATGTGCTTTCAAAACAAATTCCCGTTCGAGCAGGCAATCAAATAATTATAATGATGCAAGTAAATTGGGGATTCCTTTCCCAGTCAACACTTGCTCCATTGCAATAAGAGTGTTGTTGGTAGGGGTTCACCCTGATTCTGTGGCATTAGGGGGGATGAACTTCAGTAAAACAAAAGTCATGTGCACCAATCACATCAAGAATAGTACTGTCAAAATCGAAGATGCAAAACTGGAGAAAGTAGACCACTACATCTACTAAGGTGAGAGAATCTGAGAAGCATGCAACGTGCACATGAGAGAATCATTCTCAACCTCACATGGAGTGATCACAAGACAGCACAATATATCAGAAAGAAAACCGGGGTTAGAGATATCACAGAATCCATTGAAAAAATCAAATAGCGAAGGGCTGGTCATGTTGCGAGAATGAAAGACAACTGATGGACATCACGACTCACAACATGGATCCCCAGAGACCACATGCGAAACCGATGCTGACAAAAAAAAACAAGATGGAGAGGTAAACTAAACAAATTCAGAAAATATTGGCTCCGTGACGCCCATGATACAGAAATGTGGCGGATCATGGGGAAGGTTTATGTCCAACGACGGACGTTAAAAGACTGATGATGATGATGATGATGATGATCCACACCAATAAAGATTTCATGATGTATTTTGAATCTTTTGATATACAAAATAAATGTTTAAAAAACCAGTGAATAACGTTATTGTTTTACAATCTTGGAGGTATCGTTAAACAAGAAAATTGAAAGCGATTGAAGAATTCATGGTTCGAAAATCGTCTACGGGTGTAGGAAAAGCATCATATTCCTTTGGTAGCTGCTATGGTATCGATGGATTTTTAATTATAGGAATAGTGTTTGGTACATGGGGAATGAGAAAGTTGTTTCTGTTAGTTGGACATAAATTTCAGAAAACGCTCATGCATGCAACTGTTTGGGAAAGTTTTCACGAAAATCTTCTATTGCTGATTTTTTTTTTATTCAGAATAACAGCTGGAAATAAACTTGTGACAGCACAAAACATGAAATTTATCGCTTTGTCGTCCTGTGAATATATTGTCCGACCAATACCGGTTGTAAGTACACACTGCGAAAGGAAAACTATGAGATATTAAAAACATCATCACCACAGGGCGTCCAACAATGACTGTAATTGATTTATGTTGCAGTATTTTGTTATTTCCATCACGAAACCTTCATATTTATTGAGATTTCCAAACTATTACTATCCACTGTTGAAAGTGTGTATTAGCGTAAGGGATAGTGATTCGGGAAAAGCAACTAGCGAACCAGTTCAAGATCAAGCCAAGACTGCTTATGTAGCTTTACCATTTAGGCTGTTCGGAAATGTATGAATCGAACTTGTATCACCCTGGTTAGTCATTTTGACCTTGTTACTGACACATCATGTCATTTTAACAAGAGATGAATGGCCCAGTGATACAGGGACGAGCTGTCCTCCTACATTCACTTCCCCAGGCAAGAGCAGTAAAATGGCGAATACAAAAGAAGCCTATTATTATATTCACCGATAGTTTTATGAGCTGGTTATTATTATCAAAATCAGTCAGTTCAAAACTCTTTATTTAAAGCGATCGCAATAAAGGGATTCCCTATAAAACCTCCATATAGTGATTTCAAGTAGTTGCTGTTATCTATTTTTTTCAAACTGTCCCAAATTGATCGCAATAAGCGGCTGCCTCGGCATATCATTCGTTAACTTGGATAAATGGGGCCTTTTATTCCTTCTGTTAAGATCGTATTTACCAAAAATCCCTTCTAAATTTTTATTTTAACTATTTTGTCTGGGATGATTTGGGTTTTTTTTCTCTTCATTTTCAAAGAGAGGGTCATTATACTTTGTTTATACCAAACATCCTGTGACACAATATTGTTTTCATTTAAAGGTAGAGCTGACATGATCTTCTGTCGATGCGCATACGAAGAATGCTTCAAGATCTGTGTAAACTGATTCTTGAACAATACGACACCTTGAAGATGCACAGCTTTAATCTATACACTTTAAATTCAGCAGTGTTAAATAAGCTTCACAGTTTCTGATCACATAAGTGTAATAGGATACATACTACTTTTTCACGGTGAAGCCCGACTCGAAAATAGCTTATCTACGGTCTTTGAGTAAAAACAAAACAGCTCATATTTTTGGAACGTGCAAGCTCAGAATTCAATCAGGTCCCCAGTGCAATCGTAGATAACTAACCCTAACTACTCCAAAATAGTGCAATATGATACACAATGGCGATTTGTTGACAGGAAAAGTCCTTTTCAGATCCAATTACCTCTCAAAGGTATGACATCAGCCATGCTGGAAACTATGATATCGGCAATTCACACCCTCCCATGCACCATTTTCCATAAATACAAGCAAACCACCACAAGTTTTGTTCAGTCCCTTCTTCTGCTTCCTTTCAAAATACAGAACTAAGGGTTTTTCCAACTCCTCACTCACGCGCGCCTCCATTTCGATACGTACGTAAACATACGCGTATATACTTGTGTACAGACTGACATATAATTTTTTTCTGATTTTACATAAAAACACGCACAATCATTCGCAAACATTTACCTTATTCAACTTAACGTATCAACAAAGATCAAGATCATTATACATAACTGCGTTGAATTCCAATCTCTAAGATTATATTTCTTCTCTAATAATGAGAAACCTGATTGTATCGATCTAGTTTAGTCTCTAATAAATACAACTTTAAATTACATTGTATCTATATCATTATTCTGCTTGTAATTCTGCATATCACTCTTTCCATTAAAATGCTGCATGTTTTATGTGCTTTTGAGTGCATTCAGATTAGTATTGTTCTTTGTCAGCAATTAGAAAGATAATAAAAAAGGGGAAGAACGAACCTTCATTGCCATTCACTGTAAGCTTCAACCATTCTATACCTCTTAACTAGCTGCAGCGAGCTAACATGGCTAGCGTACGTGAACATAGCAATTCTATTACTACAACTGCTACCTCAGCAATCGTTATTACTGTTGCATTGTAATTAGTTTGATATTAAATGTTAACGAGGTAGGATAAAGTGTTAAGCTCATCAAGGGAGTCAGATTGAATTAGACCAGATTAATTTGATCCTACTCCTTCACAAACTCAAGCCATGAGGAAGAATTATAAACAAATTAACTTTGCAATCTTCATTATTATTATTATTATTATTATTATTATTATTATTATTATTATTTGGAATCTCACACCAGTTGCCTGGTGGTAACCGCTGGAGTTTGAGTGACAGCAAGTCTCCTCAAGTCTCCAGCCCTCCTCTCCTAGTACTCATAGGTCGCAGTAATTCTGCCATTTACAATGTTGGGCTACGTCATTATGATTGGGGAAATGAGTTCGATATGGGGCGAACTGACAGGTCACTCGGTATGACCATCAATGCTTGATCCTAATTGTATTAAACTGATGTTACATATCACATGACGCTGCGTTAAAAAGTTGACTGAGGTATCTGGGGTCCCTGGGTCTTAGTGCTGGGCAGACAATTCCGGTAAAGAAAGTGAATCAGTCAACCAGGGAGAAAGACTGTCTACCTTTGTTTCGGTTGATATTTGTTAGAACAAAATCTTATATCGTGGGATCGCTCCAAACAGGGGACAAAGGGGAACACTTACTGGTGCCAAAACCGGTTGAATAAAAGCGTGCGTTCGTTTGGTTTGATTTTTTTTTTTTTTTAGTCACACCCGACTCCGAACCGATAGAAAGTTTAGACGATACACAATACTATTGGAAGGCTGAAGTAAAGGGTTCGTCCGGGAGGCTCATCGTGGTGACGAAGAATCTTCTGGAAAGCTTTGAGATGGAAATGAGAACTAAAATGACTATTTCTATTTTTCTAGACAAAACTCAAGTGTTGGCATAGGCGGATTGTAGAGGATTATTGGTCAGGATTATGATAAGAGAATGGTATCTGAATGTAATGAGATTGAACCAAAGTCCGCTACAATCAGGTGGAGCCGTGTTTATCAGATGAGTTGTATGTCGTAATAAAGGTAAAGTGTACTCCTTTTGTGATTCTAGTGTGTGAGAAAGTAAGAGAAGGATCAGTGGGTGTACCAGAAATGATACAATAGTGTGTAGGAACGAGATAGGAGAAAGTTGAAAAAGAGTGAACGAATAAAAGACGTCAAAAGCAAGTATGGATAAATACAAGACGTGTGTCTCATAACAAATAACGAAAGATTTATTAAACTAAAACAAATATTTGAATAAGTTGTGCCAACTAAAAAGATATCGAGAAGATCATGATGTTAGTTTGTAAATTTCCGCAGAAAGAGAAATATCTCCAAGTTTGCGTAAGCATAGAGTCGGTATGTCCAAGGGAAGAATGAATAAGATGCTGTATTTGTATATTGCTTGAGAGATGAATCAGTATGATAATTTGTGTATATGGAAAGCGTGAAAGTCTTTTAATGATTTTAGTAATAGTTCGTGGATGTATTAATAGTCTGTTGACAGAGACGTGTAAGTGCTTGTGTTTGCCTTAGATATATGCATATTTAAGCGCACAGGTGAAAATGCCTATGTGTTGAGATAAGTGCCTCCGGGATACGTGTTTGGAAGATTTAGGAGCCTGTGTTGAGTTAGCTTTGTGGCTCATGATAGAGAATTGGCTCCAGCGAACCTGTTTTCTTATTGGTCAATTTCAGCAAAGATTGTCTACTACTACGTCCGTACGTTCAAACGTGGCTTTCCATTATCTGGAGTATGGTAGCCCGTAATTGGTACAATTGTTATAATTCTGGATTCTGTTTATTGACAGATAACGAGAATTTCTTACAGGAGTTTTATCTTTTTGTCTTTTCCTGTTTCTTTCGTTAAAAAGGGTAGGTCTCTACCACTATTTACTTTTATGTGTGTACCGGTTATTCACGCTTACAAAAGGTTTCTAAACTATCTGGCCCTCTTCCGTTTCAGTCCACTAGTGTGGACGTTTAGACCCACTAGTGTGGACGTTTAGACCCACTAATGTGGACGTTTCGACCCACTAATGTGGACGTTTCGACCCACTAGTGTGGAAGTTTCGACCCACTTGTGTGGACGTTTCGTCCCACTGGTGTCGACGCTTCGGCTCACTAGTGTGGATCCCTCGCCCTTATGGAAGATTAATTATTTAAATGTTTTTGCCTTTTTGGTGAAATATTAGAAATTCTTATTTTACTCCTAATTTTACGAATGTCCTCTGAAGTTGACGACGAACATATTCTGGTACAAAAAAAAGTTCTTGGAAATTCAGTCGATCATTAACACGGCGAATGTTTTGTGATCACAATATTTTTTTGTCGGAAAACTTCTGAAAGATTTGCTGAACACTTTTTTTCGTTTTAGTTTTGCGAATAATTTTCGAGCACTACATTTTTTTGTCGGAAAGGTAAAGTTACACGACAGGTGCTGATATAATACCTGATACTTTAAATCTACTAATTTCATGGTAATAAAACTTTGGGTCATCAATAGCTCCTGTGAAATAGAATGCATATAAATACGTTATTTGATAATTAGAATTGTTAAAAAAACATTTGGTGGAAGCTTGATGTTATACGACGTGGAAAAATCAACTTCAAGGTTAGTGAAAAATAATTGTCAAATTTTTCATTTGAATACGTTGGTATAGAATCGACTCGAAGAAGTTTTTTTCTGTGTTATTAGTATTCTTAAAGATGATATCATAAGTTGGTTTGCGTGCAGTCTGAGATTAAAACTGGCAAAACAGATTTGATATTCACATGGGTGAACATTCAATGGAAATGACACGAAGAGCAAGTCATGTCTGTTGTTATACAAACTGATCCCCCAACGTCTTTAGGGTAATCTAAGTAAGTAAGCTCTGTTTCAAAGAATAGATATGTAGCATGAAATAATATCAATATACAATACATATAAAACCTTATATAAAATCACAAACTATATGTATGACATGAACTACATAATAAGAAAGGGGGGGGTGTTTTATCAACACTGCTGGAGTGCTGTGTTGATATAACTGTTTTGTTTTTAAAATCCCCGAAACGGTTGCATGGTGAACAAGTGATAATCCCTACAAGAGAAAATTTATACATTATACCATAATAACAAAGCATATGTGAGACAGGGAAAAAACACTGAAAAAAATTACATAAATTGGGGAAATAAGTGACTGAAGTGACACAAAAATCTTTTGAAAATTTTTTAAATGTTTAGCTGTAAAACTCTGTAGGATATATATATAAATAGGTGTAAGTTACAGTACATTGGCAAGTCCGAGTGGCAATTTAATATTAGACTCAACAATTATAGACATAGGATTAAGTCAAAAAATAATCGTAGCCCACTCCCTGTAGAACTACACTTCCGCACACCTGACCACAATTTTGCCACTGATGCTACCTTCACCATCATAGAAAAAATAGAAAAAACTACTCCAATTGACATAACTAAAGTTCTAGAAAAACACGAAGACATGTGGATCAACAAACTTAAAACCCTATACCCTAATGGATTAAATACTAAACTGAACAACCCGCACCACACAGAACACTAATACACACAACTCCTACCATTAATATCCTCACACCCACATCTTAGACACACTCAATAATGGAAGCTTCAAAGTCACCTAGACCCATAGGAAAAACTTCACCTTAGCCTGTTACAACCCCTGTCCAATTCTTAGCTAAAACACTTTCAGCAACATTTTCAGTAACTTTTAAGGTTGATACCTATGTAGCTCCTTGACTCCACCACCCCTCCTTCTACACTATCCCAAACATACCAAAAAACCCACCTCCCCAACACTACCCCCCACCTTGACACACTCTGCCCTCCCCAAGTCCAACTGCTGCTGCTTTACCAAAATCCCAATACCTGCTGGTCATTCTTACATTCAGCATGAGGCCTCTTGTAGCCCTGACAACAAAACCTACCCACAATGCATAGCCGCTGACAGGGGACTCTGGTTCCACATGGTACATTTTAATTCACACTCACACAACACGCACCACTGATGATGAGAGAAATCTCGAAACATGTATGGACTATTGACAAATAAGGATTAATAAACCTTACCACCAAAAACTTCACTCCCGAGTCTGTCTCACTCTCTAAAGTACACATTATATATATATATATATATATATATATATATATATATATATATATATATATATATATATATATATATCACAAAAAATATCAAATTATTGTATTAAATCAAATATTAGGGACAAGGACAACATTGGATGTATTTATCAATATAAACACTGCAAAGAGACAGCTGAGACAAGTCCTATAGCATAGAAAATTAACTCATTTTCTGTTCACTCACGTACAATGCGGTATTGAATTGAATTTTACCCCTTCTTTAAAAAATGTATGTATGAATAATTGAATAAGACTTAATAGGTCGGGCAAAATGTCCCAAGCAGTGAGTCGAAATTATTGTATCCTGTTGCCTCAGCATCTGCTCTGGCTCCCACTTCAAATCAAGTGTGTCAACGTGGCAATGCAATGATGATTCATTGGAAACAGCGACATACGCAGTAGATTAACGGGTGCATAATAGAATATCCTATGCTATGAGAAAAAAACGCAGATTTTTTTCTCCGTTCCATATATTTTTCTGGCCAAAGTTTTTCATCATCAGCAGCAGCAGTCTTTTTACGTTCGTTGTTAGACATAGACCCCCACCCTCAAGATTCGCCAGACCTCTCTATCAGGCGCGTCGAAGAGCCAGTGCTTTCTGAATTTGAATAGCTCATCAAGCCATCTGATTTTCTGTCAGCCACAACCCCACATATAATCTATGGGAGATCGTGATGTCGTGTGAGTCGTGATGTCCAACAGTTGTCTGTTATTCTTGCAACATGTACAGCCCATTGCAATTTAAATTTTCTAATGGTTTCTTTTTATTTCCACATAACTTTATCACTAAAAATGTTTTATATACTAATTCAATGAACACTTTTCAAATAAAATAGCTTAAACTCCAGAACAAATAACCTAACAAAAGAAGATGTTTACTTTTAATAAACTTACTATTCATTTTTTTTAAATTGGCCTGATTTTCAGCTAATGTAGATTTTTATCTGATAAATTGGAAGAAAATCCGTCAGATCTAGCTGAAAAATAGTTAATTTGACAACATTAGGTTGAGTAAAGTTTTGTTTTTTTTTTGTTTTTTTAAATTTTACTACATATAAAGTATAGAACTCTTGTTGCTATCAAAGAACAATCAATACTTGGCAACCCTGAGACAACCACTAAATTCTCTCATTTACTAAAGAGAACTTGAATATCTGCAACGAATGCAAAAAACTGCTCATACTCGAGATGTTGAAGATGCTTAAGTATAATGAGCAAGATGTTTGTCACTTGAATGATTCACATTCAGACAAAACTTAATTTTATAGTGAAAATATTTTTGCAATCATAAGAAAGTGTTTAATAAATCGGTGATTATAAATAAATATTTGATCCAGATTACACTTCCTTTTTATGGAGAGGGAACACAGCTGCCCCTGTGGTACCGACGCAAAAACACCTGAATGACTTCAATCTAAACAGATTTATCGTATTCGGTTTACATATAATTCAATAAATATTTTGTTCCCCCAAAAAGTTAAGCCATGCAAATGTGCGAGTAACCAGAGTAAAACATTCACCAGCCTGTGATAGAATTCTTTATGAATTATTTTATATTAATCTTCCTCAGGCTCTTAAAGTCACATTGGTTTCCATTACCAAATACTTTTTTCTTATAATAAAGCTCTGTATATAATAGTATGTATGGTGAATTTTTTGTTTACAAAGAATACGAGGGGTCGCCCCAATGGAATTCAAATGTGACATTTGAATTGGGCGTAGTTTTTAGAACCGTTGAATGTGGGTCGTTGGTCACTGCTGTCAATGATTCTTCAACATTTAGAAGAGATTTGGGCCTCCACTGAGGTTTATTGTTGTTATCCATAAAACCGGACCTAAACCTATTGAGCCAATGGACTGCAGTAGTGTTCATTCCAAATGCTTTAATGCTTTCATATTGAGTATCATTATGTCTTAATATGAAACCGTACTTGGAAATCTGTCTAGCTTCTAGATACACACCATTGCTGTTAAAGGATCAAAAACCTCAAATAATAACGAATTATATCGCTATTTATATTGAATCTACAAAATATACAATTACATTAGTAAATCTTCCACTTTTAGCATTATCCTCGAAAGGACATTCCATGAGTATCAACCTATTACGTTAACGAAATTATCTTCGCTCCCTCACTTGTTAACACATTATTTTCTAATTACTTTCTCTTTTATGTTTCAAAACATAGAGAATTCGATATGGTTTGTGTGTGTTCCTGAGTGTGTTTGTGTGTCTCTGTCGCTGTTTATGATCTAAGCTGACTATCAAGTAGTTTTTCTGGTAAGTCTATTACATATAACGATATCATATGTGTTGAAAATCCTCCAGAAGCCCGAGGAATTAATATTTGATCAGATTTTGGTAAGAGATAAGAAAAGTCTTTGGATAACTGAATTTTAATTAGGTTTCCTTCTGCTTGAGCTCTCGTATGACGAACTGAGACAAACATAATTATAAAAGTTGTCTTCCTTGATTTCAGAGGGCCAGTCTTTCCCTTTTCTTATAATAATAATCATGGCTTGGAGCAGTGGGTCAAATGATAGACGAATATGATTTCAAGCAGAAATGTTATTTCCTTTCCTGGGAGAAAACTTTGACATTGATTCAACATTTTCGTTATGTATGATTTAAACCAAAATACTGACTCGTTATTTTGTTAATAATTGTAAAAATTGCCTCAGATCATCAGATTTTAAAAGCATCTTATGTTAAATAATTATCGCCAATAGACGGGGCGCCGGTTGCAATGTCATACCCTCCATAATCAATCAAACTGAATTTTTCCCTTACATTTTTGATGTCGCGTTTGGCACACAACTATCAAAATTGAAAACGCAGAACTAGAGAAAGTAGATCGCTATATCTACATATGATAATAAATCCCCATGAAACCCTCAAAAGAAGGGCAAATCTAGCAAAGAATCACTCTAGAATGGCAAACCTTCGGGAGAGAAAGCTCAACCTTCAAGAACAAGAAAATTCCATTAGTCCTAAAAAGAAAAGTACACGACCAATGCATCCTCCCGATAGTCACTTATGGAGCTTAAATATGGAACCTAATCAAGAGACAGACCTGCAGAATGTGAACCCTGCAACGCGCAACAGGAGTCCAAGACATCATAGAATCAATTAGAAAACTCAAATGGCAATGGGCTGGTCATGTTGTAAGAATGTCAAATATCCAATGGACATCACAACGTACAACATGGATCCCCAGAGATCACATGCGAAACCGAGGCCGGCAGAATACAAGATGGTGAGACAAAGTTCAGAAAGCACTGGCTCTGCAACCTCCCCGATAGAGAGGTCTGGCGAATCCTTAGGAAGGTCTATGTCTAACGACGGATGATGAAATACTAATGAGGATGATGATGATGATGATTGTTATAGATTAGTACATAACTTAGTGTGGTCAGACATATACATATATATATATATATATATATATATATATATATATATATGCTTCTAATAAATAGAAATAAAGAATAAGCTCTATGTGACAACTGAATAAGAAGCAACGGAAATTAAGACCTTCAGCGCCAAAGAGCATTAATCAATAATGTTGCTACTTCACCTGTTAAGCATAAAATAATGTTAATAACTTGACTTCCACTGTTTTCAAATTCCCACCTTGCCTTCATTTTGTCCTCCGCACACTACTTTCCAGCGATACTATATAGTCTATACTTGAACTCTGTTGATCAATTACTGGCCTTTGCACATTCAACCGGGAAAGAACGCTGGCACTGAAGGTGTTCAGATGAAATAAATACTAGTCGAAAATAAATGATGGAGTGTTTTAAATATTTACCAAGCTTAACTTAGTACCATAAGACCAGATTGGGTGAAACCGGATGGGATGACTGTGCTGTGCCAACCTTCCAAGCAGAGAGATTTATCAGCATGCTAAATCTGGTTTTTACCTAGGCCACTGGGATAAAGGCAACTATATCAGCTAGGAGCCAAGTCCACTGACTTTTCATGACTGCAATCATAATAGTTGAGTTCATCTTGGCATTTCTGTCTCATATATCAGTAAGGAGACAATAATATCAGCAATAGAATACGAATGTTTATATCCGTAGGTGGTACTCAATAGTTTTTGACGATGGTAAAATTATAACAGAGATTAAAAGTAAGAGAACTAAATGGTTACCAATGGTCGTCTGTGCACGACTTTTGACCCATGTAGCATTTGAATTATACTAAACGCAATTATTTGTTTTCATTTGTTAAGCTTCACAATCTGGCCATCGTAGACACTTTTATCTTGTTAATTATTAAGGAAGACGGACCAATAATCTAGATTCACTTTTGCACTCACTCGGAAATAATTGATATAATTAAACCCATTTGCACAAGGAAATCTAATCCGTCAATCGCAAGAAATTCTTGACGGTTTTTGCAACATCTGACATCGTGCTGGGTTGGGTTAAATAGGCCAGACTTGGATTGGCATTTTTTCCGATCGGCTCTTGATCTTCTGCTGAGTATATTGATAAATTCAGTCGCTGAATATGGCTTTCAGACCGAGGATGGCCCGCCTTTCAGTTGGTAGAGTTTTAAATCACTCTAAGACCAAAGCTGAAATCCGTTTGATCAACAACAAACCCTTTTCTAAAGGAAAAAGTTTCCATCCAAAGTCAATTAGTGAACCGTGCCCCTTAATTTCTCTTCTACGGCTTTTCTGATCAGTTTTTTTTTGTTGTTGTTTCTTGTAATCCTTATCTTCATCTCAAATGTAACACCCAAATCCTCACTTCATTCTCTTCAACACGATGATGAAGCATCACAATCTTTTCTTTTCTGCGGTCCAATTTATCTAGCTTTTACTCTCTCTTTTCTTTCTATTTCCCCTTCCTTTTTCTCTCGCCAATGTTTCTTTTATTCCTTCATATCTTTTTCTTCCATATTCATTTTTCTTTCCTCTTTCAGCCTCATTTTCTCAGTTTTTCTTCTCTCTTTTTCCTCTACTCTACTTTCCTCTCTTATAATTCTTGCTTTTCCTTTAAATCTTTATCTTTCTTTTTTCCCCTTCACCCTCTACATCTTTTCTTCCTTTTTTTTTCTTTCCGTCAATTTTTCCAATCTTTGCTCTGATTTCTTTCTTTACCTTCCTTTTCCCCCCTCGCTTCAACTTCACATTCCCAGCTTCCCCCTTTTTCCTCTATTTCTCCTCTTTTCTTTCCCCTTACTTTCTTCCTCTCTTTTCCCTTTACCCGTACCTAAATTTTCCATCTTTCTTTTTCTGGTTTACTTTTTTTCATTCCTATTTTCCTTCTCATCCATTTCCTTCCTTCCCCTCTTAAAAATTTCCGATTTCTTTATGTTCTCTTTTTCCTTCTACTTTTTTTTTTTCAACCTCATTATTTCCAACTTCATTTTATGCCTTCCCTTTTCCTTCTGATCTTTTATCTAACCGCCATTCCTGTCACATTCCAGCTTTTTAGTTCTCCCTTCTCTTTTCCTGAATTTCTTCCTTCCGAAAACAATATTCACTAAAACATTTCCTCCCCGCCAAAGTTCATGTTCCTCTTTGTACAGATAACATGGTGATGATTTTACAATTTATCAAAGACAAAAGTTAATGATTTTGTACTAAATCAAGGAACCTTAACTAATGAGAAATGTCCACTGTGCGACTCTTCTCTCCAACCCCTCCCCGAATCAACTTCTGACGATTAGGATCTTCTAATAAAAAAAAATAGAAAAATATTTTTTAAAAAGACTACACGACTTCCATTTTTTCCACAGGATATAAAATGCATGAAATAATCATAAAATCCCAGGAGATTTTGAACCATCCAAATTATTTATGAATCTGACCCTCTCCAGGGAAAACTGAAATCATTTTGTTAAATTGAAAATAAAGAACAAATAACGAACCAAATAAGAACTGCTTCACCATATTGGCCTGGTTCTTTCATAGGCGGCCATAATTTGCCTCCCCTCTTCCATTTTATGTCTGTGAAAAGAAAACACATTTAAGGAGGTACTGTTTTGGCATGCGTGAAACAGTTGAGCATTTCCCATAGGTGCCAGTGATCAATACTAAAAACCAAGGTAAAAAGCAATATTCAGTATGCTGATTAACTAGGTAAGCAGTACTGCCATTTTATATCTTCCTTGATGCAAGTGCGTTTTTTTCTCCAGGATTACTGTAATCCTTAGTCTTGAATTCTCTGATGGATAAGTTGTCATAAATTTCTTGTTTCTTTTTTCGTCTTGTATAGTTTGTTGATTTAACAAGGTTTGATTTGAGAGGAGGAGGTGGTTTCAATACAGTTATAAATGATTTGGTTTCTTTTGAAAGTTTTCCATCTATAAATTAGGCCAACCATCATTACCAATAGACAGGTCTGATTAGATACATGACCAATGTCATTTGGCAGCTTGCTATGTTGGGATGATCAATCAAAAAGGGGGTGATCAACAAATAAGTTATTTCTCTCGCATTCTGTCGGGCAGGGATTCCTACAAAATGAAAATATTTTTTTCAAAAGTCTGAATTTTTTTTTTTTAAATGAGCATGAATGCTGCCCGACACAAACTAAGTGATCAATTCAGCACAACACACTCCCCTCAATGAGTAAGGAAAATGTTTGTGCTTTTGTCAGTTTAGAATTCCCCTCCAAAATGAGGTTTTGGTGGGGTGCTCAATTTTCAAAGCAAGTTTTTGCTAAATTAGTCCCTTAGTTCATATCCACTCTTTTTTGGTGGGAAAGTTGGATATTTTAGTCCCCAGCAAAATGCAAAATGCAAGAGAAGTAATCTTAACACGACATGCTGCCAAAAGTTATTGGTTACATAGAATGAGAACCCCCTACACACACACCTTTTCACATATATCCCATCTGTTATACATGTAACTGTTGTTGCTGTTATTGATCACTACTATCCACAACAAATCGGTTTAAACACTTTTGCTGAGTTTAAATTATCCATGAGCAGACACTTTAAATTCTATACACACACACCATGATTACAATCATTATTGTTTGTTTCAAACCAGTAAGTGTATGATCATGAGTCTGTGTACGTGAGTGTGTGTATCTATACGTACATGTGAATTTATATATATATATATATATATATATATATATATATATATATATATATATATTATACATATACATATATAATAACTAATAATTGTGTCATCCACAGACAGCTGTTTTGTTGTATTAAAACTCTAGTGTGACTATAAACTGTCCAATATCCTATCGAGTACCACGAGGGAGGATTGAAACCTTCACTTCAGACCCAGAGGCTGGCATTTTACTCCTGCCATACGCAGAACTGAACAGTCAGCAGTACCGAATTTAAGCGAATTATTTACTTCCTAACAATTCCCCATCCATCAGAGTGCTCCATTCCAGAATTGGAAATATATATATATATATATATATATATATATATATATATATATACACACATGTGTGTGGGTGTGTATTTGTCCTATTATTATTTCATAAAAAAAATGCAATCTCTATATCTCTTTGCACACATATTTTACCAAAGGAAATTGTTTATATTTTAAAAACAGATTGAAACCATCTGTGCAAAAGTCTAGGAGTTGTTCTATTCTTAAGATGAGCAGTTCTGCAAGTTCTACCAAGAAAATGAAAACAAAACAAATGGATTTCATAATTTATTGATTGATGTTGAAAAATTTGACATACAAACAAAATCCAATTTCAAGTCACTTTGTATAAATTCATTTTAATCATCATTGCAAAAATTAGTCTAAAAATACATATTTCTATTGCCCTCGATTGTTTTTGTAATGAGCAGATGTCAAAGAGAAAAAAGCCGAAAAGGCAGAAAAATTCTGTAATATTCCAATCATTAACTTTTCTTTATCATGTCTGTCATTTCAGGTACAGCCTGTCAAAATAAAGCATACAAGTATTAACAGTGCATTCATCTTTCAAGTATCAAGAACATGTTTGAACGATTAACTTTCAGGAAGAAAAAACAAAATCAAGATACTTTTCACCAGTTACTTTTTCCTCTCCTAAATTGGAAAAGGAAATTGGAAAAATTTTTAATGAGATATTTCAGAGAAATTTGTGAAGCTTACGAAGTACAAAAGTTATGGTAGAAGAAAAAAAAAAAAAGAACGATGACAGATTATTAGATTCAGCTAATATAAGAGGCAATTTCAAATTGTTCATGTAAAATCTAATATTAAAATTTAATAGAAATATCTTTTTCAGACTGACATCCAGAGGAAAGTTTCAGAATTCGTATTTATTTCTTCAAACGCATTCATTAGTTCTGAATAAATGAAATTTCAATGATTGTTCTGTCTTTTGATAATAATCAGTTCATAACATGATAAACGTCTGATATATAGAATAAATCTATATAGAAATGTAATTAACAGACCAATATGATCAATCAGATATTTATTTGATTGATTAATACCAAATCAGGGTGACATGGCCCACTTGTGGCAAATAATTGTATTGTTTTGGTAATAAATATGAAGATCAAATTGAAACAATGGATAATTCAATATATACATGTACAATTTCTCATCAAATAATGTCGGAAAGTTTAATAGCTAATCACATTAAAAGACAATTACTCAAGTAATTAAAAATAAAGTGTGAAATACAGAGGGATAACTCTTGATATAAAAAGTTGTTTCATTTTTTTTATTCAAGGTTAAGGATTTAATATTTGTTAAGCAATGATCTTCACACAATGGATGAACAGAGCAACATTGATCCGAAATCATTATCTCTTATTTGGGAATTCATACCAAAAAATAACTATCAATTCATGCTTGTTGACTCCCAACCAGAAAATAGATTAAATAAGGGTCTGCCAATTTAGCACCATTTCCAGTTATATAACAATTATCAAGTATTCAAATACATAATATAAAATGATTTATCCAATATTTAATCAATAATAGTGAATACATTGCCTAACCTTGAAAAGGTCCTGGACGAGTCCCAAGTCAGATACTTGGAAAATGGGTGCATCCGGGTCTTTGTTGATAGCAACAATCACTTTGCTATCTTTCATTCCAGCCAGATGCTGAATGGCACCAGAGATTCCTACAGCCATGTACATATCCTGGAAACAAAAAGAAAAAGAAAACCATGACATCAGAATTGACTTGCTCCAACTCTTGAACACAGTCTGATTTTTTTTTTTTAAATGTTTGAATACAATTCTCACAAACATTCATCTTAAATTGCAAAGATAAAATAATCTAAATCTTCACCCAACCTGGAAAAGACTGAACATCAAGAACCCAAGTTATCTTGGGAAGATATCGAACAATGTGATTATTAAAACACTATTACTATGAAAAACAGTACAGAAGAGTGTTGATTGGCAAAGTTGTCAAAATCAATCAATGGCTAAAAATGTTATAAATTTTGTGTACAGAAACAATTGGAACAATTTTCAAGGCTATAGTTACTGTCAGAATTTGAAGTCATAATCTTGAATTAATTCATAATGGCTGATTTTGCTTCCAATTTCATCCATAACAGCACATTCTAATGCTCAGTGAATCATTGAAACTGACAAACGAAGGTTGACTTATGTTATGCTTCCTTGATTAGAAACAAATTTACTTGAGTTAACAAAAACTCCCACAAAATTATTTCTATTTACAATTTTTACAGAATTATCTAGTTCTATGACAGTAAGAAGACTAACTTCATTTTTATTTTTTTTAGAAAATATGTGATTACTGACAGTTGTGAGTTTGTTCTTCAAACCAAACTGGAAATATGTTTCATCACTTGATTTTCTTGAATATTTTTGTATTAATGAAATTATCATTAAGTTTTGATGATAGAAGACAAAAAAGAATTAAATTATAGTTTCATTGCAATCTGCAGATAATTTTCCTTTAATCAAAGCTATTATCCTTTTCCCTTCTAAAGATTTTTTTAAAGATAATGGTTTTCTTTTACTCTTCAAATAGTTACACTCGATGAATATAATCATTCTGTGGCCGATTATAAAGAAAAATTAAATTGAATTTTCAAACTGTTTATATCTTTACTATCAACTGAAACAGAATCATACTTCAAATTTACAATATAGGTTTCATTTTTTATAATTATTCACTCCTTTAGTTAATGATCCTGAAATTTATTTTAATAAGTTGAAAACATAAATTTACACTGAACAATAATCTGGAAAAAAATCTTTATTCTAAATTGCCGCAAATTATAATTACTCTTCATCAATTTTCTGTTTTATGCAACAGCTGAGACTTTGTTGGAGCAGCTAAAGAAAAACATTAGAAAACAAATCCTAGAAAAAAAAAAAAAAAAAATCATGATTTCCAGATGATAATAGATGAAAATCTTACAACAAAAAAATTAACCAATATCCAAGTTTATACATTTACAGTTATACAGAGACTGTTCAGAAAATATCTAGCCATTTTGTATATCTCGAGAACTGGTTGCGTAACCTTGAGTAACTTGGTAATTAATCAGGGCTAACTTTATTGTGCATGCATGAACTAACTTTCCAATAGGGTTACTCAGTTGGCAGTGAGATGCTATTGGGTGGGTTTGTGTGCTGTGGTACCATCATATTCACAATGACTGAGGGAGTCATATCATAAAACATTTAACAACTAAAGAGAGAGATTTGACATAAAATCTTTCTTAGCCAAAGAATAATAACCAAATACAGAAGAAGCCATTACATCATAATCAGAGAATGTTATCAAAATCAGCAGCAGCAGCCTTTCAGCATCCATCATTGGACATGGACCTCTCAAAAGATTCACAAACTTATCTTTCACAGAGCCAGTACTTTCTGAACCTAACAATTTTATCCGGCCATCTTATATTTTGTCAGCCCTGGTGTCGTATGTGATTTCTGGGAATCCACATTGCGAGTCATGATGTTGAGCGGTTGTCTACCATTCTCGCAACATGACCAGCCAGTTGCCATTTGAATTTTCTCACAAATCCTTTGATATCTCGGACTCCTGTTTTTCCTCTAATATCTTGAGATGTTTTGTAATCTCATCATGTGATGTTGAACACAATTCTCTCACATGCACGTTGCATGGTTCTCAGTTTGAGGGTCAGTCTTTTGGTTAGGTTCAATGTTTCAGCTCCATAGGTGTCTATTGGGAGGATGCATTGATTTAGACCCTTTTTTTCTAGCACTAACAGGATCAGTTGGTCTCAAACCTCTCTTTGAATTAACAAACGTTTCCTAAAATTATCTTTTTAATATGATATTTTTAGTGTATAGTCAATTATAGCAATAGACTTGATAGAGCCATTTATTGTAATCTTAAAAAGCATGTTCCAAAATGATAAAATAAGCAACTTCTACAGTGATAACTGGAGACAAAACTGTAATACTCTACGGCTAATAATTATGCTCCTTTATTCCTAGAAAAGCAAGTGATACTTCTTCGAAATATGTATCAGAAATACAGAGTCGAACTCCACTCTGACTGAAGCTTAAATACGAATATGGGGTCAGGTAAAAAATAACTTGCTAGAAAAACTTTGTCAGGACAAAAATTCCAGAAGAACAGGTGATCAGAACAAACGAATTCTCCGTGGATGTCTCAAAAATTCCTATTTCCCTTTCTTTCTCTCCCTGGTCATGAATTGATACCACATGACATCATGGTATTCCTTTTTCCCCTCCCTCTCAATATACCATCCGACTGATTGTGATAATAAGGTCAACTCTCCAGGAGTTTGACAATATTCCCAGTTGAGACAGTAAGAAAACAAAAAGGCCAAGCCAAAAGAATACTATCTGCAGCAGACAGAAAGCTAAAAACTTGTCAACCTTTGATATTCTGATAAATCGGATTTCAGGTCCAAAGAATGGAATTTTCTTTTTAAGAACAAAAGGCAAAGATTCCTTTGAGAGAGTCAAATCAACAAACACTCACCAAGTCTATCAAATGAAATAAAAATATCAGAAATACAAAGTCTCATTGCAATTTATCACGTCTCAAATGCAGAACGATGCCATAATTCAATGATAAGGAAACTCTGCAGCCATCATATACCAAGGACAATGATTTGATAACACCAGAACTTTATACACATACAAGCTTAATTTCACAGAACTACTGGAATGATACAGGGGCAGAATGGCTAGTAGAAATCCTGAAGTTGGAAACACCTTCTAAGATCAAAGTTGTGATTACTGGACATTTTTCAGATGCACAAAAAGTAGAAAAAACACCAGGAAAATAATTACATTTTCTCATCATCCTTGTAAGATTACTACAATAAACCACATTTTGAAGCAGGTTCAGCTTATCTCTTTACAAATAACTTAATTTAAGTTTATAGGAAAGAATCCTAACATCTTTAAGAAGAGAAAAATAAGCAATTTACATAATTGTCTTGTGTCAATCGATAATAGCCTCCAAATGGTTTATTTCTCTAGCAGCAATGAAATTTCAATATTCATCTTTCCTTTGATTCTATAGCTACCACTAATTCTTACTTAGTTTGACATAATCTGAGACATGCATCTTTCAAGATATTCCCTCATTCTGGGGGAAAAAAATACAGTAAAATTATATAAATATTGAACTATACATCTAGTAAATGAAAGTGTGTACTTTTCCAGAAGTCCAACCGTTCCAAGTTTTTTTTTCCAATATCAGAATGGTGTTTACCAAACAGAACAAAACCAGGGTCTGTTTCCTAGTTTCCACCACACTAAATAATTTTTGCTGGCTAAATAAACAGAATTCATTTAAAATGTTACCCCTCAACTGACTAACCCTAGGTTCAAAATTAGCAGAATATCCCTAAATGTTTTTACTTACATTCATTAAGAAAAGTAGTGTACTGTATATAGAGTGGTGGGGAATAATAAAAAAAAAAATTTTCTAAAAACCAACCCAAAGCCAGATGGGTGAATTAGGAAGGGGAGATTGGGTTACACCAACCTTCCAAGTGTTCAGGCCCTGACCGCTGAAGAAATTATTATTAAAGTCAAAGGCTCAAACACTAATTTCTGGCACCAGTGGAAAATCTGTAACTACTTCAGCCACAAGGTAGACCCAAATGTTAGAATTGACTTGTGAAAAGTGAAAAAAAAAAAAAAAAAAAATTTTGCCTGCATTGAAAATTATCTTTTGCTCACGGTCTACATTTGTACTTGAAAAATCTGTGGTAGTCGAATAGCATGAACGTCCACATAAAAAATATAAATAAGTGGTAAACAATAGATAATCACCTAGCCATTTAGGTAGACAAATGGTCCTCGGAAATAAAATCAATTTCTGAATCAACAAAGACAGACAAAATCAACTTTCAAACTTGCTGAATGCAAAGATTTCAAGTTTTGTTTTTTTCTAATAGTTCAACCCATTCACAATTTTATTTTGAGTTGCTTTGCAAATTTTTTTTCTCTCCTTGTAGGCCATTAACAAAAAGCTTGGCAGGAAAATAAAATACTATTCAAAATAAACAAATGTAAATATCTTTTATCAACATACATACGCATATAAATATAGATGTAAGATGGGACTCATCTAATGAGTACATTTATTTCTCTTTCCTTTAATATGTATGAATATGAATTAGGTTAATGCAAAAATTCCTAGTAACATTTTTTGCATAATGTTAGGGAAATCAAAAATGTGTGAAATTTACTCAGCTCTATTGTTGTGCAATCAGCCAAGTGTAGTAAAATGTCAATTACAAGCCTTAGGAAAAATTAAGACAAACATAAAATGAACTCCACATGAACTTACAGAAATGAATATCCGTAAGCAATCAATCACTTGTCTTTGTTTTTTGCTCAATACATGGATATTGTAGGTAGATCTAGGACAATATTCAATATTTCAACCTACACTGAGAAAAACCTGGACAATCTCTTACTACGTGAAGCAAGTGACATATCTGAGTGACACATTAGAAAAGAAATCTTTTTCCACTCAAGGAAGTCAACGCACAATTCTGCTGCATGACATCACCAGTCATCATCATCATCGCAAATACAAGACAGCAAACAATCAGAGAAGTTCTTCCACACAAGGCATATTCTACAGACCATTCACCTTATATCATTTGATCGCTTGTATTCAGCAATCGCTATCTGGTAAGCAGTTCCAAAAAGTTCAAGATATCTATGAATTCCTCAAGGATTTCATAAAATCAAAACCAGAACAATTCTTTCATCTTGAAATATACAATTTACCTAGAAGTTAGTCAAAGTCATAGAAACCCAGGGAAATTTTGCTGACTGAATAATGATGTGACAACAAGATTATTCAACTATCAGAAGAATGACAAATGCTGGAAACCTTTGCAATAACCAAGGAATACCCATTCATATTAAGTGTCTTACACATACAAGTGCATATTCTCGATATAACCAACCACGAATACAAATAATCAAAGAGATTTAAAGACATACTAGCTTTAACAGACAACCACACAATACTAAAAATGCAAGTAATCTGATGGTTCTAGGTTCAATCCCAGTGTGAGACAATAGTAATACTACTAATGTTAAGAGGGGAGTGCGGTCAATATACCCCCGTTGGTTAAATAAAGGGTTAGGTTTGTTACTTCCCCACACCTACCAGATGATACCATGAAGGCCGTAGAGTACAAAGGCCGAAACGTTGTATGAAAAACAACCAAGATGAGGATGGTCCGAAAAATAATAGAAATGAAACTAAAAATGCCAATGGAATAAAGTGTGTATGCATGTTCATTCTAGTTCAAGTGTGTGCTAAACAACAGTCAGCCACAAATGTCATAGAAAGGTAAGGGGAAGGAGAGAAAACAGTTTTAGTTTTCCAATAATGACATATTAGCAATTTATTTGGTTTTTATTTATGCTATAAAAACTCAATAAATACTTTGGAAAAAAATACAGATAATTGAAAAAGCATCCAATACTTATAACTGAAGTCTTTATTTAGATATGAAACGCACAACAACTGAAAATTACCTTCACACACAAATCAAATAGCCTTATTTACTTTTTGACATTCAAACATAATTCATACATGAAACGAGAAAAAGAACAGACAGTAAAACCATTTACAGCATCAAAAAATATTAGAAAAATAAGCAGATAGATTTTTGGAAAATTGGTTAAAAGCATCATAAGTAATAACTGTGCATGCAATAAGATTACAAATATCGCAGATATTGAACTTCTTTCAACGATACACCGAACAAATTTTGCACTGAGGCATGAGAGAGGTCGAACACAAATTACAATTGACAAGAATATCAACAAGCACGTGAAAAGTTGAATAACTTTGAAAAAATATCAAATGTATGTTCAGCGAAGATGAGGTAAAGCGTAAATGTTCATTGAAAATCATAAAGAATTATTAATCTTGAAATGTCATGCAGTGACATTTTTCCTTAAATAATCTAACGAGACATTGCCGTTAATCAATACGCTGATCCAAAACTCAGTGACAAATTAATATAGTTTGAAATAATTTTTAAAAAGGATTTTTCAACATGTCAAAATCTATAATTGATGATATGACATTGAAAAATAATATAATTTTGTATTGAAAAAGTAGTAAGAAAATCAATAAACCCACAAGTGAAATAGTTGTTTGCATTCTCGCCTACATCATTAGGAGCTTATGAGAAACTAAAGTAAATATCTAATGATCGGGAATATCAGACATCCAGATTCTTAAAATATTATCAAATGCAACAAGAAGCAGAGGAAGGCCAGGGGGTACTGTAACTGAAACACTATGAAAAACAAGGAGAAGGAAACTGGTCTAAATAAATCAATATAAAAAGAAACACCCCATCATAGAAATTCAGACGAAAACTTGTTATATTTGAACAGATTTTTTTTTTATTCCCTTTCAAAAGAAAAAAAAAATAATGTTTCTTTCTAAATAACCTAATATTAAATGATCATTTGCAGGAAGAAAACCAACAGTTGTCTTTTGGGAAAATATCAGCATCATCTCACTGGTGCAATGCGTAAACCTTGCTGAGATAACAGGAATTTGAAGAGGGAAAATGTCTGGATGAGCACATATAAAGTGATGATAATAATGAGGACACCAATAATAAAAGGGAATCTAGTTTCTACTGAATACCCAAGTCGGAAAAAACTTAAATACTTTTTCAAATATAGGTCAAAGTGATTAATTCTTGAGAGATTTATTAAAAAATCCTATTTTCACTCAACATCGAAGAAAAACTTTCTGACATTTCTAACCTTCAGGGCATTGGTCACAAAATAGAGATGAGAAAGAAAAGTACACAGAAAAAATGTGCGAGTTGAGCGAAAAATAAGAAAGAAGTGAAGAAGATTTCACTCATAGATATTTATGCACTGAGAAACAAGTGAGATTAATGCAAATTCAAAATTACTCTCTACAGAGTGGAATTAACAAACTGAGCATGTGCACACAACCATCCGAGATATTTGCTTCATTAGTGGCGTGGAAGTATGACTTCGTTTAGCTACAGACAGCCATAAAGGGGGGGGGGAGAAGAAAATAAAAAACAAGTAAAGAAATTAAAATCTCATTAAATGAGCAAGTCAACAGCAAGCAAATAACCTCAGAACTAAACAGGATTATCATTATTCATTGAAAAGTTTTTGCCTTGTTAGTCTTAGGTAGAAACTTTATATATATATATATTATATATATATATATATATATATATACATACATATAAATAAAATCAATTTCAGATGTTACAAAAAACAACAAAACATGAGTATTTCTACAATTACATATATGCATCCATGTATATATATATATATATATATATATATATATATATATATGTACACAGACTACACAGACACATCTCATGCATCTTGATAAATATATGAAAACTGCATAAGGTTTGAAATGAAAGGTGGTGAATCTACTTATATAAACTGCATATTTGAATGTAAGTATCAGTACTAACACATCCTGGTAATGAGTTGTGAAGAGGAAGAAGTGTCTCACAGAAATACAAGTATTTTCATTGAACATACAGAAATTAATGTTTTGTACAAGAATATATATATATACATACATATGTATAGAATGCTCATATCAATATGGCCTAATTTATACTGATTTGTCTATGTATTAACATAAATAAACAAGTACGAACGTTCAAACAAAATGGTAAAATTCATACATCATTATAACAATAGACTTAATAAATGTTGTGAATGAAATACAGCATATAAGTTGCATATAAACATAATTATATATAGGTAGAAGCAAATACAAATTTAAAGAGAAATACACACATATTCCGATAAAACTTATATAGACGTACATCCAAATATATTTGTATTCCTCAACAAATATCCATGAGCACAAACACAATCACCAATTCATTGCCTTACCTAAAAACACACCACGTTTTTATAGGAAATGTTCAGAGGCGACTAATGTATCAATCAGATTTGTCCGCTCTTTCAACAAACACACAATTCAAACAAAATATAAATGAAGGTGAAACATATTTGAATGTCCATAACTCAAAGGCCAATGGAGTGAAATTAGAATAACTCGAAGCTAACAAAGAGGAAAAATGTGATCTTTGGTTTTTTCCACAAATTTACTTAATACACAACCACTTGCGAACTATGAGTCAGGATTGTGAATATACAATCCTATGAATGTACAAACACTTATGGAACTGAAATGCCAAAAAATTAGAGACAGCAGTTCACTGCATGGATTCATCCTCCCCACCTTGCAGAAATGGACTCAGTCGGATGACATATATATATCCTTGCAACCATAAGTCAGTTATGGACAGCCTTGGAATATGACTGGACAGATATACCCACGCAACCACTTCAGCACCTTGTAGACTCCATGCCACATCATGTAGCTGCCATTATTTAGGCAAAGTACGGAGCTACATGTTATTAGGTAACTGTCTCTAATCTTTTGACACTTTAGCAGTCACAGGTCCGATTCCTACAGAAGTCCCATTTTCTTTAATTGTTATTCCATTTATGTTGTCTAGGCCAAATGTACATTCACTGTGTGATAACGGGAGATCATTTCTACCATAGTTTCAATACGATATAACACTATAATCATTCTGTCAGATCACAGATCCATTTCTCAATAACACTCAAACACAAATAACAATACACAAAAACACGAAAATCTTATACAGATAGATACATATGCAATGAACTAAGTCTTACTGACCATTTCACACAATTATGCTTGAACACACACATCCATCGAACGAAATACAGAGAAAATCAATATAAACTTAGTTACATATTACAAATACACAGGAGCAAGCACATATTCAAGCACTACATAAAAAAGCATATACATTCTCATACATGAACCCATTTGGGTTCATTATAAGTTTATTTCTAACCGGTAATTATCATTATTGTAAGTAACAAACTATTAGCCATTCGCCCGACATCAACTGATTTTCTACACAAGCCTTGATTTGAACATAAGAGCGTTTGTTATTTAAAAGCTACCCTGATAGCAACGGAAGGAGTGTTGGAAGAAATAATGCCAGAAACAGAAGAGCAAATGATCAATTTAAACACAGACAGGTACTTAGCAAAGAAAAGAGTTGAAAAGTACGTCCATTAGTAAATAATGTTGAAAATGACATACTTCACTCTGATAATGAAAGGAACAAAAGATACCAGAAAAACATTTTCTCTCCAATGAAAACAAAAATATATCAACACAATCAGAAAATGTTCCACAATAAAATTAAACAATTTAGAAACAAACATTTTCAAACCAAGAGATGAACACTTCATAGTTAACTAAGGTAATATTACAACTTTTTTTTTTTTTTTTTTTTTTTTTAAAGAAAAACAGACATTTTTCATCTTTTCAAAACTTCAGTTTCCCAATATTGTAAGGGGAAAAAAAACTGATTTAGATATCAATGAAAGCGACTATGGAAAGTAACAAAGACATCCATCTTATTTGACTATGATTCACTAATAACAAATGGTCACATTACTAATTACATCACCTCTTGGAAAGAAATGAGAATATCCTATTATTAGATCCTCAAGCTAAGTTATACAATTAGAATAATTACTTTTGTAAACTATTTTCAGTATTTTCTTCTCAATATCAGTCGATTTCATTTTTGGATATATTTTTTTTTTACTCTAGAAAAATAATAATATTGAAAATAATGAAATATCTCCGGATTAATGGTAGATGAGAAAGAAACAGCAAGTTGGCAAAAAAATTCACATCACTCAAGTTTAGTTCATTTTGTTTCATACTGCCTAAAAAGTTTATTGAATTTGCCAATATTTGAATAAAGGTACATCAAAAATAATTTTAGATTCTTGCTTATAACTATTTTATTAAATCTTTCTGATAAAGTTTGCCTCATGCTAGTCTTGATAAAATAGTATAAGTACCACAAAAATCGAAAATACAAAAGATTAATTAATTCTGTATGTTTAGCCTGTCAGTCAAGATATTATGGCAGGGGTGCCAACTCGAACAAAAAAATAACCTGGAAACAATGATTTTACATTATTAAAATTTCAATTTTGAACCAAACTTTAATTAACAGTAATTGTGTCTTTTTTTAAATTCTCTTTTCTAAAGTAAAATAATGCATGTAAAAAATAAACACAAAAATTTGACTTGAACTGTCACGGCTAAAAGATTAAAATGAGTTTCAATGCAATTTAATATCTGCATTAATATTGAGTGGCATTTTATTAAAAAAAAAAAAAAAAAAAGAAAAATTAGAAAAGAAGAAAATGCTTAGAATTAACCCCTTAATGGGCTTCTAAACATTAGTTCAACCTTTCATAGCAAAGCTCAAATGAGTAGATTTCAAAGTAAATGCAGACGGAATCATCAAAAAATGTTTCACACCATACTTTCTCTTAAAATGTAGTTCATAACAGAGGTCAATAAATACTCAAATGGAGTAGATAGTTTCATAAAAATATCAAGAATGAATTAGACGACCAAGTGAAAGTAGAATTATTAGGATGTTAAAATGTTTTCTTTACATCCTCGGGAATAATGTTCAAAGTAAAAGACTTACTAAAAAATAGCATTTTTTTGCACATCCAAAGTAAATAGAGAATTCATTATTATTGGTGTTTTTTGAGCCCTTAACAGAAATGATATCCAACCAAGAAGTTAGGTCAACTTAGAAGTTCAATTTCAGGTCTGAATCATTCTTTTATCTTGGAATACACAATTTATTTAGAAGGAGGCGTAAAGTCACAGATATCCAAAGAGAATATCTAGATAACAGTATAATGATGCTATAAATTTATATGAATAAAAAGATTTTGGCAAACTTTTGAAATTAACCTAATAGTTAATTACAAGTTCTATCAGGTTCAATTTTTACCTCTTTATAAGATATTTCTCAGTGGATTTCCTCATCCAGATTTTTCTTCTATTTGTTAAACCTATATAAGCCACTCTTTTTGATATTTCCAGTGCACATGACAAGTCAAACTGAAAAAAAGTTACAATTAAAATTCCCTTTACCTCTTTATTTGATTGTTTCTTTTCATTACTTTCCCTTTATTAGACAACCATCCATTAATTCTTACAGCATATTTTATGGTGACATTTGTTAACAAATATCTTTATAATCTAGTGATATGCAAGGTGGATAATAAATGCAATAGATCAATAAAATTAGGTCACATACACACAAATCATTATTCATTGAGAATTGCTCAGTCTGATACAATCCTAAGGGGTTTTTAGCTAAATAGTGCATACCACCATTGACTCATTAGCTGGGGTTGGCATCTTTACACTTAACTATGTCTAAAAAAAGATGATTTCTTTCTTTTTCAAAAATTCCCCCCAAAATAGGTTTTCATAAACTTACATTGTAAATTAACCACCACCATTTCATTTACAATGTAAATTTATGCTAACTTGGTTCCTTAGTTTTTGTCCAGAAATATTTTTTTTGAGATCACAGCCCAACAAATAACAAGCAAAGTGATTTATCCATTGGTCAACCATTCCAATTTTATAATTGAATACCTCCAACACAGTATGCAGCAAAAAGACACAGGTAATGTGACGGCTCTTATTGAGTAACTAACTAGACCGGTATGCATTCGTGTTTTACTGCAAAATTTCCATAGATCCCACAAGGTAATAATAATCAGACTTAGGTGCACACCTTTCATTTATCAATTATAGAGAGATATCGGTAAGAACTTTTGACAGAAAAACGGATACAAGAACCCAAAAGTATTGTAATGCATTTCAATATGATCACAATACAAATAACTAGAGCCAACCAGAAGTAATCACTAATTACTAATCAACACCATAATGGTACACACGTTAATTGTTTCTCTTCTCTCCACTTGCATAAGGATAGCAATCAGAAGGAAAAGTTATCAGAAATCACATTTGTTCAGTACGCATGGTTTTATGAGATCTTAATACTTATAAAAGCATAGTTGGATGCAAAGCGCTTCGCATTACAGTAATGCCTAAACCAGCAACTGAAATTGGCAGATTGATTCTTCATTGCTCGAGGATTGTCCTAAAGAAACTGTATTCCTCTACAAGATTCTTTTAGGAAATAATGGAAGAAATGGCAACAGAAGATGGAGAGGAGTGAGGTTAAAGAGAAGAATTTACTTTCACTTTCACTTTCACTTTCTTTTTCTTATGAGTACAAAGAGCAGAAAGAATGTGCATGACAGATCTAATTCTAGCTCAAGAAATGGAGGCAAAGAAAGAAGCAGAAATAGAATCCAGTTTGTAGTCATATAGATATGTATTTGAGAGTAGAACATAACTGTGTACATAGAGGAGTTAGTAAGAATACTTTCAGGAAGTGTGTGTGTATATATAGAAGTTCATACAACTGAAAGAGAGACACATCCACATGAAAAACACACATACTCCTTATACATAAGTGTAGGCATCTGGGGTTATATGCTTACAAGCAGAAATAGAGAAAAGTATTACGTATATATAAAAAGGTATACATTTTGAAAGATAAATAGAATGATGCATATGTAAGAACACATCAACGTAAACATCTATATACACACTTATGTAATCTGCACGTATATTTGTTAACAATTTCTCAATAACATTTTCATCATTTTTTCAACCCATATCTCAGTACATAATTAATGACTACATTTAAGATTAGTAAATCTACATCATGTTAAACTGTCTTTTCTTCCACTTCCCTGTGGACAGTATAGTTTTTGTCTTTTGATGATGATTGAATTTGGCAAATGTACTGCACATATGTACAAGTACAGTTCATTTTAAATCTTTTGATAATGCAATACACTGTAGACCTGCATGAATCCACATTGCAATGAATAGAAAACAAACAAAACAAACGAAAGCTAAATTCATATAATAAGGTTGAATAAATACTTATCCTAGCTTACAGTAAATTTTTAGTGGTTCAGCAGTTTATGATTTCTGCTGTGCCAACCACTGCTTATCACAAATTTAAAAACTGTTAGTTAAACTCAAATACCAATATTCCCAAGAACTTGAAAGCTGTAAAACTTGTTAGAAAAGTTTGGATAGATTATTTTTTCACAAAAAGTCAATCTTCATCTAACTTAGTCAAACAGCAATAAAGTTTGTCATTGACTGCATACCAGTAGGTCGACTTGTTACATCTGCATCGATTGTTTGTTCGAGAGTCAAGTCCATAAGATTTCTGGAAATTGCCGTTGTGATCCTTTTCAAAGAAAATCAACCCTGTTGGAATTTTGTGTGTAACTCCGAGTGAAATGTTTTAAGTCCCATTGAATTTTCATGGAACTTGACAATCAAAGATACATAGTTGAGATGATTGAAAGCAAAAAAAAAATAATCTCCCAGTTTTGGTAAACAGTGACTGTACAGTTGCAGATCATTGGTCGAAATGCAGCGTGAGAACTCATGGTACAGATTAGCCATATCAATATAGCCCATCCAGTATTGTGCTATCAGAGAACGCTTTCCATGTCTGGTCTCTTCTGTAAACTTCTGATATGAGGTCATCATTTCATGCATATCTTTTGACAAATTATTCAAAATATATCGTACATTATTCATCATTTGAGCCCTCTCATGTAGCAAAGTAAAATCAAAACTCCTGTCTTTTTTCATCAGGATGAAGGCATAGAAGTAAAGGATTTCCATAGCCACTGCCTAAAGCTGGTGTATCTTTTTACCAGAATAGTTCTTTGTTCTCTTTAAAAGGTACTTTATTGAGCCTTTTCATTACATTCATTCAAAATATACAGACTGCTGGGTTCAGCAAAAAAATTTGCCCAACACTTAAAAAAATGCCATTTCTACATGAAATGCACCAAGGTTGATGTAGACATTATATTTTGGCTTTTCAATAGCCTGAATTTTATCATTAGAGATTGATTGATCCGTAGTTAATATCACACTTTCTATACATTAGTTATATCTGCAAAATTCAAGGCGTTCCATCCTGTCCACAAAGGAGTTCTAATAGATAAAACATAAAGGTTGATCATATAACATATATCATGTCTGCCTCCTTTGCCTTTTCCAGTGATGATGGTATATTCTTTCAAAATCAATGATCCACTGGTAGATAATCTGAGGATATCAACAAAGGTTCATTTCAGTAAGGTGCAAAACCAAGACCTTTCAGTCCATATGCACACCTGCACTAGTAGGATATCATCTGGGTGGCAACAACTGTCAAGTCAGTATCAGCAGAAATTCTAGTTTCAGTGATTTCTTCATATACTAAGTCACCATGATTAAAAAGATCTTCATCACATATTTGATTGGCAATGCCAACAGTGTCATGAAGAGTGTTCTTGCCACTCAAAGTTCCAACAAATTCATCATAATTATCAAAAGCAACACCTGAGTATTCCCTTGAGCTTTGAATGTTGATTCGGTTTCAAAGAAGGGAATTAAAAAAAATGAAATTTAAAAAAAAAAAGAAAAAGAAGTTTTTCCAAGAAATAAGCAGTGAATGTTAAGATTTTCAGCTATCTCCATTGATGTGGCTGGGATGTGCCATACATACATACAAAATCAACTAGACAACCTTAAAATTGAAGAAACCTATGTTGACAGTTCTGGTTGACAATTCTTAAAATGAGTCAATGGTGGTATTCACAATTCAGCTAAAAATTAGAAATCTAGACTTTAGTGAACAATGAATATCTAGTGAAGACAATACCTTTTAGCATCTCTTAAAAGTCTGTGAAGAGGACAGAGCTAAATAATAATAGAGTAACTTGGGAACAAAGAATATTTTGATTTAAAGCACTGAAAGCAATTTGCAGGCAAAAGTCTTTTGAAGATAATGAATCATTTAAAAATCTATTGATAAGTGAAACTTACTGATTCTATTAATCATCAACTAAAATCAAATATCTGCCAACCTAAACGCAATTAACTTTTCTTTTTTATTTTTCTAACTACCGGAAAAAGAGGCCCTATCTTTCCATACAGACATTACATCTGGAAAAGGCCATAGAACTGATTGGCCACAACGCTTTGTTGACAACATCAAGGACACAGAGAAGTGATTCAATTGTTCAAAAAAAATATTTTGAATACTAATGACTCTTCTTAAAGGTATAGACAATATTATTAACTACTCCTCCATCTAAAAAAACGTATTCTTCATCATTGATAAGGCAAGGCATTGTATAATCCACGTACCGGGGCCACAATCTTTCCTGTTTGTCCGACTTGTAAGTCATTGGCTACAAAACCTGCATCTACAGCAGCACGTGAGGCACCAACAGCTGCACCCATCTCGTCTGCAAGGTCATACAATAACTTGAAATTATCTCCACTTTTCATTCCTCGACCTGATCAGAAAAAAAAAAGAAAAAAAAAATTAATTTTATTACAGGTATAAGTTCCTGATACATCAACTCTTATATGGGCCAGGAAGCATTTCATTCAGGAAATAGTTTATCTTTATAAAGGTATAAGAAAAAAATTATTCATCATTTGATAATAACATGGTACAAAAAGGTCTTTTATTTTTTTGCTTTAAAATACTTTCTGATGTTTGAATGAATTATTCAAAATTAATAAACAGAATGAAACTCATCATTATACACCGATATACTCAAATTGGTGTCCTTGTCATGGTTGTTATAGTCACATTTCAACCATTGAATCCAATGAGATATTCTCTGACGTGGACAACAAATAAGAAGACAATCTACCCTCATGGATTGAATCAAGTGTTCAGTTCAAAATTTTCCGTTTACTAGTTAAAACAGGTAGCTGGACAAAACCAGCAGATACAACACCTGAAACCTTCGGACCTTGACAACTAAGATGAGGACACCAATTGGAATAAATCAGTATATCTCTTATACTATGCAATAACTAGTATATCCATACGTCTGTCTGTCCCAGCATCACTGCTTGAGAGATTTCCATCTATCTACAGCGCGTGCCAAATTATTATGCAGATACATTTTTCCCTTCTCAATCCTCCCACAGTTGAAGTATTTTAATGATTTTTCACACAAGTATTCTCAAAACATCATTATGCAATGCCTGAAAATACTGAACTTGAATGTACACAAGGTGAAGAATGCAAAGTATTTTTCTGCAATTTCCCAATTTTTATCATGCAAAGACCAAGTGGTGCTGGTTTTTGAATCTTATACATGCATGAAAAAGAACATTGCTACCTCACGGTACAAATAAGTCTTACTTCTGTCATACAAAAAAGACATGAAAATTAATCAAATTTCTGTATGTTGAAATAGAAGATTATCCAGTCTTTAAAAGTATCAGTTTGTCACATATATACAAATGAACACTCTTGATTTTTAATGAGCTAAGACAAGATCAACAGCAGTGTAATGGTTACACAATCAACAAGGCAGGGGGCACCTCCGAGAAGACAGTCGGAACTTAAGGTCAAATCAAAGTGGTGTACTGGAATATCAAACAAGTTGGATATCCAGGGCCATATTCACAAAAAAAATAAATAAATAAAAAATTTCCAATTTCACTGAACTTCGCGATATCCAGTAATCAGATTTCATTAATATTGATTTAATTTCTGATGAACTTAAAAGTCTAAGTTCCTGTAAGTTTATTTATGTATGTAAGCTTTCTCAAGTACTGGTCGGGTGAGAAAAAAAAAAAAAAAAAAAAAAAAAGATCTTTTGTCATGGTTTTTTAAATATTTTTCCATAATATTAAAGTGAATTGTTATCAGAGGCAGACTAAATGAAAATAAACACAATACATTTATCGTCAAACAAACTTCAAAGAATACAATGTTTAATATATCCTTAACGTAACTTTTTTTCTTTGCTAAGTTCATTCACCCATGAAGAACCAGATCAAAATCATCATAGTTCATTATACGTTGAGAACGGACTTTATCTATATCTTAATTATATAAAAATAATAATAGATAACAATTAGATTTAATTTTTGGTTATATGGGTTTCCAAACTGTTAGCTAAAGATATCACCATTACTTGGTCTTTTGGGGTTTTTTATCACATAATCAAAATAAAACAAACATTGTTTCTTCTTTGACTTACTAAAGGATTCTTTTTACTACAATGTTGTTTCAAGTGCCTTTCAAAAGGTGTATCCATGAATTTTCTAATATCTTATTTCCTTTTTTTTCTTGCATAATGATAAAATATGTTTTTTTTTCAATGAACACATTTATTTTATATGGTTTTCTCTTGGACTGAAAATAAAATTATATTTGTTATAAAACAACTGTTTCACCTATTTTTACAGAAGCAACTCTCCAGGAGCTTTTTAACGGTCTTTTAAAACATATTCCAGTATTCTTGTCTAAAAATGACAACGACATTTCACACGCAGTTCATCTAAACTATTACAATAAGTATTAATTTTGTGTAAAAATACTGGAAACAGCAATATCAGAAAAAAAAATTTACTGAAGTGAGTTTCATTATGCATTGAATTGTTTTCTGTTACACGTGTTACATTGATTATCATATTATAAATAAGCATAATCTAAGGTAAACTTAATCTGAAGTTTTATATTTTTCATTATAGATCATATATTTGAGAATATTATAATAGATATGTTCAGCCAGATAATCCAGTATCCGGTTATATCAGTTAAATTCTAGATCCTGCCAGATACCAAAAATCCACACCCGGTACATCACTACCAAGTACATTTTCTTTCATTGTCAAAGTCCCTGAATTTTGGGGGATCACCTAGTATATAAGTTCAATTAGCAAAAATGATGTTACTAATTATAAATACCCATCCTAATAGGCAGAGTAAATTACTGTCAAAAAAATGAGATAAAATAGATGGGAAAAAAACTAGTGTTTAATTTAATTCATTTTCAAAAAGTTATACTTATGACTTTTAGATTCTTTTTATGATCTACGTTAAATCTATATTCACAGCACTTAACAGAAAAGAAAGTCATTCTTCTTCTCACTCTCAGCCTATTTCTATAAACAATACTAACATATTCACTGTTAGCTAGATAAAGCTCCTTCTTCTTACTCTCACCACCTTTCTATGGATGATACGAAGTCCCAACTTGCACTGCTGGTTAGATATCAGTTTCAGCAAATTGGATTCAGCTGAAAAAGCGGGCACAAAAAATGTGTCCATTTTAGAGTAAATAATCACTGCAAATCGGACGCCACCCCTTTTTTCAGAATTTAATTTGGTAAGAATCTTTCGGGGTCACATTTAAACACGCAGGAAATTCCATGGGTTATTTTGCATGAGTTCTTGCAGGTCACATACACATGGACTGATTTTTGATGAATTATAAGATGTTGGCAAAGGAAAAAAAATTATTCTGAAACATGAACATTAAGTAGAGATACGAATCTAAAACCACTTGCAAGATTCAAATGAACACATGATAACATACCTCCAGAGATAACAATGCTAGCATTAGTCAATTCAGGACGATCACTTTTAGCTAGTTCTTGACCAATGAATGAAGAGGTGTTATTTTCAATATTGACAGCAGGAGCTGAAAAAGTCAAAAAAATAAAAATCAATGATTAAGAAAACTGTCAAAGATATTTAGCAACTTACTTTTTAAAATTCAATGAATGATTTTAACAAAAGGTCTGGCCAGTCCCTAAATAGAAACCATCAAGTCACCAGTGCCTTTTGGCACTATATCACATTGGGGGTGATCAATCAAGAAAAAAACAGATAGAGAGGAGTGATTGATTAATACATCTCTCACCTTTTGTTTGACAGTGATCACTAAAAAAGTGTGAATTTTCAAAAAACAAGCATGAATGCTCTCAGTGCAAACTAATGGGCCAATTTAAGATAAAATTACATGGTGAATTAACCCCCCCAAAAAAAAAATTTTTCTAGACATAAGGAGTAAATGATTGAATTTTCAGCCATCATGATCCATAGGTGCGGCCTGTAAATGTGACACATACATACCTATACATATTATCAGCCAGACCAGGTAAAAAACAGAAGAAACCTATGTTGACAATTTTTGGCTGATGATTTCTCATATCCAAAGATTGCAAATCAGTTCACAAATAATGAAGATGTATTTATTTACCACTTTAAGAAGTTCATAAGGTCTGAAATTGGTACCATTAACTTCTTCTAAACAATTGAACCTTGGCCAATCTTGTTTTTTTTTTCTTTTAATTCAGACCTACTTTGTGATCACTGCCCAACAAAATCAGAGAGAAGTAACTTATTCATTAATCATTCCTTTTTTCAATCGATCACATGACTGTTTCCATTGAATAACCAACCAGACTTGTTTTAGTAAAGTCCAAAGAAAAAAGAATACAACTTCTTTTCAATGTTTTACAATTAGTTAAAACATACATCTTCAACATTTCCTAATCAGGTGACAAAAAGTTACAACCTGT
The DNA here is from genome assembly GCA_963457665.1 of Thysanoteuthis rhombus. Classification (NCBI taxonomy): domain Eukaryota; kingdom Metazoa; phylum Mollusca; class Cephalopoda; order Oegopsida; family Thysanoteuthidae; genus Thysanoteuthis; species Thysanoteuthis major. The sequence continues at coordinate 56,609,320 of OY735201.1, forward strand.
AAGCATTTTCTGTTGCGTTAAGCATCACTTACTACCAGATACCTCTCAAAAGAGAGTATATCTACGGTGGTAATAAGTAAAATCAACATGGCAGCCCAAAAGTTGATTGTTAGATTTTGTCAACTGCATAAACTCGGGGACAAGAGCAGCAAAAGCAACCCACAGAATAAGTAGAGCATTTAGTGAAAGGTAAAGTTCGTGACCGTACCACCCAAAAAAAGTTCAGGTGGGTTTTCAGCAGGGAATGAATCACTTGAAGATATACCTTGTGAAAGATCAGTGGAAAATCATTGCTGATGACACACCAAGGACGAGTGCAGATACTAATTCACTTCATACATGTCAGATTCTTGCATTAAGTTCCAACACAACTAATGAATCTATGCACTTGCACTTCATTAGAAAAAGATATATATGCCCAACTATAAGACAAATGGTTTACAGAGATCTACCATTCACTGCAATTCATGCAGGTCCATATCGAGACTCAGTAGACAGTCTCTTAGTCATAATATCATCACATTAGACAGTGTAGTATTGTTTTGTTTTGTTTTTTCCAAATTAGATGCCCACCTTCTATACTGGCATATATGGTGTTGGTAGTCATGAAGAATTTCAGGGAAAATGAATAATACAAACGGAAACAAGGATATAAAAAAAGCATCCAAATACCAGAAGTAGATAAACCTCCTAAGACAATTGAATCTTTAAAAGTATTAATCTACAGAATGGATTATCTATGGTTTACCAAGGCTAAAAATGCAAACAAGTTGAATAACAGACCATGAGGAAGTTCTTTTTCCCAGTACAAAGTAGTTAAAATATACTGCATTCTTACTCTTCAGTCTCTGGTGGGAAAATGTCAGCACAAAATATCTTTTTGATGGAAATAAAATTTGATAGAAAATCAAAATTCAAATTGCCCAAGTCATCATTAGGCTAAGAGAAAAACGGAAAATAAAAATCTAAACAATGCAAGATGATTATCAAATATCTGAGTGGCTTCCACTTTATATTGTTTATCTGCCAGAGCAAATCATGGCGAAGAGACTTTAGTTTTAATTGCATTACTCTTATAATGATGGCAGCAGAAGCTCAAGTTTTGATTCCAATAAAAGAGACAATTCTGACCTTTGCTTTATGAGCTGCCAAGTGATTAGAATAATTAGATTAGAATGATAGTATAATGGAATTTTGTCTACTGGCTTATAGATACAAACACATGCACACATACACCCATTATAATAATCATATGAGCAGCAATAAAAATGACTGTTCATGTGTACACATCTATCAACACATCAATGGACATTAAGAGCAAATACTATTATCATTCAAAGATTACAAATCAGTTTACAATCATGTATTCGCCACTTTAAGAAGTTCATAAGGACTCTAAGTAGCCTACTGCTTTGCCTTGGTATGGGCAAGAATTCATGGAAAGAGTAAAAAAAGAAAAGAGTGCTTTAATTATTGAAAATTCTAGCCTTTACATAGACTGGTGCACCAAATACTGGCTCAACGAATAGGTATATATACATTTGCATATAGACACATCCGCATACATATCTAATACTATAAAGACAACAATTGTTTACTTGACCCCAGAATAAACATAGAATTGGGGGCACTGACCTCAAAGGTACCAGGGACTGCAGGATAGAAAATTACTTTTTTTTAAAAGACAAATGGAAGGGAGACAATTTGTTTTCCTCCATTTTTCACCAAAAGGAAGGGATTAAGTTACCACCTTTAAACATGACTCAAGGATCTGTTTTGAAAAAAAACAGCATTTCAAAGGTTTTAGGCATTACAATAAAAGCCTACCTGAGGGTGCGTACGTGCCTGACCATGGGAAGGGGTGCACATGAGCATCCCCCACCACCTATACAATTTTATGAACTCCCAATAAAAAATATTTTGCTCTCCTGCACTTTTATGCTTGAAGTTCCCTTCCTCCTACCCCGGGCAATGCCAGATACCTCAAGTGTTTTTTTTTACATAAATTGACTCATAACATTCCCTCACACACAAATACAAACCAAAAATCATATATTTAACTCTTCAAATTGATAACATTTGTGGAGGGAAATCAATCAAGAAGAATAACTCCTGATAAAAATTATCTCCCTTTGATCAATAAGTGATTTCTTTAAATTATTTTTCTATTCTATTCATTGAAGAGCTCCACAGTCAACACAAGTAGTAAAAAGAATGAATTTAGGAGTTGAAAACTCTTTACATACATTAAGTACACCTGATGTGGGCCTTAGAATAGATTGGCTAAAACAGAGTGAGAATAGCAAAACTAACAACAAAACAAAAAAAAAAAAGGTTTCAAACGTCCAAAAAACCCTTTGAAAGTTCATGACTTCTATTTCCTAGTCTTTGATCTTTATGCAAAAAATCAGTCATCACAATTTCTGACTCCACAAGTTCCTTAGAATAAGAGATAAAAGGCTAAAAATAAATCGAGAAACATGACAAAGAATGTTTCAGAGAAAGAACCACAAAATTCTATCACTTGTTTTTTTTTTAGATTTTTCACCTGCTTATCTTTTGATCAGTTTCAGGAGACACTTAAAAGTATCTGCCTATTTAATAGCAAAGAAGATCAATATGTAAATGCACAAGAGGGATTTTCGCTAATGTCCATTGCCCCTGCTATAACTTCAATTAAGTGTCACAATGCAGATCGGGGGGGGGGGGGTCTGAATTGCTTGCTCCCTTAATGGTGCATAGACTCTGACCCTACTTCACTGATATATAGATACAAGAATAACATTTTATTACAATAACTTTAAAAACCAACTACAATGCATAAAAAACATAAATTAACATAAAAAGATAAAGAAAATGAAGTCAATGAAAGAAATAAAACTGGAAATGAAAAAAAATTATTGTTATATTAAGACCTAAGCAAAATTAAGCATTAAAGAGTTCAACGAAAGACAGAACAGACAAAAGCAACAATATCAATTTGTAGGCATTTCTCACAATGACCTTTTAGAACCTTCACCCAATACTTAACCAAATATATCAACCAATAAAACTTCAACATTTTCCCCATTTCTTCTTGCTCTCCTATACAAGCTCAAAAGTGTTATTCAATGAGGAAAAAAAGACAAGATTTTAAAGTGTACATTTTAGATTTGATTCATACCTGAAGATAACTATACCCTATCAGAACGGGAAAAAAAATATTTTATCTCAAACATTCTTCCACAAAAGGGGACATCTATTCGGAAGAATATATTACCTCTTAGATAAGAACATCAAAGCACAAAATTTTGACAAGAAAATCCATTTAAAATGCATTTTTTGTTCTCTCTTTACTTATGACCTCTTTTTTATCTTTCAAGGACCTTTTGATGACGATTTATTTACAAATAAAAGTTTCTGCTTTCAAAGTCTAACAAATTTATTTGCATAGAAATCCAATTATTTTCTTAAACCTGCTATGGATAAGAATTAAAGCTAAAAAAAACTTTCCTAATGTAGGAATAAATTTTCAAAGCCAAGAAATTATTTAATAAAATAATAAACTAGAGGCAGTAAAGTCTTCATTAAATGAGAACATTACTGTTTTTATCTCCAAGAAATTACCATAAACATTATTCCGGTTCAATAAATTAAGCAATCAAATGTGAAAAAAGAAAAACCCAAGAAGTTAAATCATCAAGAGGAAATATGAATTGATCTTTAAAACCAAAAACAAAAATCACCTTCCAAACTAGTAATTTTCAGAGCATTTTTCCAAACATTGAAACCATATTTTACAGAGCTAACCTTAGAGACAAAAAATATTTTTTGTAGCAAACAGCTCTATACAGTTTCTAGAATAAATTAAATTTTTATTCTAATTTTCTGAAAATTTTATACATTATGCTCCCATAGGCCTGCTCAGAAGATACACTGGTATCAATTTTGCTTCCTAAGCCTGCTTCTGGTATTTGAGTCCAGGCAAAAAGTGGCTTTCTTCCTGATGAAAAAAAAAGCCAACAGAATCCTCCAATTCCACAGTGGTCATATCATATTGGATAAATATCATTAAAAAGGTTCCTGTGATAAAATGACCACAATAGTGAAAAACTCATGGCAATTTTACGGATGTTGACAACTACGATTATCCATATCATGCTCCTGGCCTGTATTTTCTGATTATCTACCTTATCGTTTCTAATATTTGTTGGCCGTTCATGTTTTTATTCAAATGTCATACAAACGCATGAAAAAGAGATACCAGCAAAGAAAAGTTAGGATTAACCACAAGACATTTCAAATTTGAGTAGTAGTTTGCAGTACTCAAAGTAGGATGAAGTTGAATCCTCTCATAAGACAATCTTTGCTCTCCATTAGAGCATAGAAATAAAAAAAAAAAGTTCAATTTCTCAATCTATTGTGATATCTCCTGCAGTCGCAACTACTTTTTGTCAATGATATTTTTGTCCAAGCCTTTCACCCATGAGAATATTTCTTACAACATTGCTCCCCTTGGCAAAGCTATATGAGTGTTTGGGTATAATGTGGTCACCAAGTACTTATTGCAAGTTGCTTGGCTATGCTTCACAGTTGGTGCAACGTAACATGCACATTTGTCATTGACGTCAAGCAAAAGTGAGTTAGTTTTGGAAGATTGCGTGTGCAGGCTACTAACATGTATATCTATTTGCGTACATTTGTATGCACGCATTACTCGTTCATGTTTTCTCTAGCATTGTTCTTTTTCATACATCTATAACAAAACTTATTCATCTGAAGTCATTTATTTTTACTAATTTTTACATCACAATTTATTTTTACTCATTGTGAAGACAAATCACAAGTGAGAGGGAAAGAAAATAAAAGACTTACAAAATGATTTTAATGAATCTTATTAAAATGATCAATAAATGCAATGTTCATGAAACTCTTTCATCATTGTCTCTCTCAAAAAATATGCAAGATTACATCATCATCAAAATCATCATCATAAATCCCAACTGCAGTGTCATAGTAATCTTCCTATTCATCATGTTGGAGTCAAACTGTTGTCTAGATTTAGCACTTGTTCATTTTGGGGATACGTTCTCTGAATAATAATGTGTCTAGTCTTCCATCGATTGCATTTGAAAAGCAATATTTTTTTTAATGATTTTATCACTATTTCATTTGGAATAATTTTCTAAACCACTTCCACCCATTGCACAATATCAGGGTTTGGGCATTTTAAGGTACCTCCTTTTAAGAGTTCCTTGTTTCCTTATATCATCCACATGGTCTACGGTTCTCTGATGTGTGTTTTACATGGTTCATCAAGAGAAATATCTAACAGCAGTAGAAGTAATGTACAACATGCACGTATTATTACCAGTCTAGTCTTGTTTTCTTGTAATTTCTCTTCTACAGATTTGCACAAATGTGAGCAGAACTGGTCGAAAACAAGCAATTATGTTGGTTTAAGGACACTGGGTCTTTTCATCCATATTTCATCCAGCCGAACATACGTTAATACTTTGTCCATCCATCCCTCTGGGAAAACAACAAGCACGCAGCATGGATATTTTTCCTTTGGGATTGTTTTTCAAACAAATATTACCACTAACTTTAGTTTTGTGCAGTCAGAAAAACACACCCAAGCTATGGTAGAATGTTGCTTTTCATGGCCAGTTGTTTTCACATTTACAGAACTATCACCAGAAAAGTCAACAATGGCATTGTCTGGCATGTCAAGATAAAAAGAAATCAATTTATATCTATACTGTTTACTTTCATTGATAACAAATGAGCAGAATTGCTGCACTTCATTGTCAGTAAATTTTGTGCAATATAGGTTCACTGATGTAATTCTAGCTCATTTATACTCATGAATCTCACACGCCATGAAGCTGGAACATGGAATTTACCAGTAATATTATATTTATTAGTGTCCATAGCTGTAAAGCTTTTGTTCTAATAGACATGAAGATTAGAATAAGTCAATTTGTGCAAAATTTACATACCTAGGAACATCTATCTTTCTCAAACTTTTTATATGAGATGATACATCTTATAACACATTTTGTTTGTGTCATTTTCTCAGGTGTTACTTCTTGCTCTAGCTAATCTCTTTTTTTCTGGACACACAAAATTCTTTCTAAGCACTGCAATTACCATGCTCTTCAGTATATTCAATAACATGCAACCTAAAACCAGCCTCGTAATTTGACCTCCCACGTTTAGAAGTCATGGCTTAGTTTTTATTGCATTTCTTATCAGAAATAAAACAGAATTTCTCTTACACTTGTGTCAACAAATATCTAAACTCTGGTGATGCCGATTTGAACAAATAATTCCAGTAACTCTGTTATGCAGCCAGTGATGCCATACAGTATATGTTAACCATTGGTGACATCAACCATCAACAAACAATCATGAGCATCTGTTATGCTCATCAAGAAAATCCATTCTAGAGTTGGAAAATAAGTATCCCAGATGTCAGAAGTTACATTTATTAACTTACCATGTCCAGTAAAACAAAATAATTCACTATTATAACATACAGTTTATTAATTACAACACATCTCAAACTAGCACTTTTTGCGACATGCACAACATACAGAATTTAGATAAATATCAAGCTAGGAACAACATACTTTGCTTGCATACACATTCAAGTTTAGTACTTAATAGGGTCATTCATGGTCATTACTGTCTTTCTGTTGGGCTTACAAACTCAGAGTAAGGTTTGGTAGATAGGCTGCATGTGTTTTTTTTTTAAGTAAATTTTTCAGGTAAGAAAAAAAAAACTGAATTATCTACCAATATACATGGTAATGTGCAATGATGAAGAAAATAAGAGAAGAGGAAGAAATCAAGAAAAAACAAATGAAATCATATATTGTACAAGAGAGAGAGAAATATTTATAAAAAGTACCTGCTTCACTGGCACCAGAGCCTCCCTCAATAGGGGCAGCATCAAAGGCAGTTCCTCGCACAGTAACCACTTTGACAGGGTCAGTGCACTGGACAGTTTGGATAGCATTTCCTAAAAGAATAAGAACACAAAATAGGAGTAATCTAATTGGAATATAGAATATTTTGCTCAGTAACTAATTCTAAGTAAATCTTTCCATCATACAATGGATTCTAATGACATGGAGACAAAGCAAAATCAAGTGGAAACATTTTCTTTTTACAACTCATTGTTTCAAAGATGGCCCCTCACTTCATCCTCTATTCATACTTGAAATTATTTTTCTTAAAAGAAAGGAGTATGTATATTATTTAATGATGGAGCATAGTTAGAATCTTCAATATTAAAAAGTCAGTAAAATGACCATCAAGATTTATTAGAAAACATTGGAGTTTGCATTCACAAGAAAGCCACTTGGATCCAAAATAATTTATGGCAAGTTCAAGCATTTCTGTTAAAGATAGCAATTATCACTTAGGATATTTCAGCATCACTTGCCAATGTGTTGATCTATTACAAAATCAAAATCAAGCAAATAACTTTTTTTTATGAAATTTACATCAAACTTCCATCAGACATCCAATTTGTTAATTTTTTTTTTCATTTTAACAGCATTATTATCCAAAACTGAACCAAATAAAATCTGAACTTTTTATACTACTTTGGAATAAAAAGACCCTTAAATTCAAATGAATATGGAGTGAAAAAGAATGGATATCACACTCTTTTCCATTCTATATTCAATTTACTACTGTATTAAACATGTAAGTGATGATACATCATCAAAAAAAAGTTAATGGTGTCTCAAAAACCAATGTAACCATGGCAAGGTGACAATTCTAATATATTGAAAAACAATCTTGAGGGGAAAAAAATTCCTGAAAATGTTCAAGCAAAAAGTATAAACCTGACATGTAAACAGCAAAATAATAACTGACCAGCATAAATTGTTCGGATAAAAGTGTCTTCAGACTTGATGCCAATAATGTCAGATACAGGAGACACATCAAGTTTCGCTGCTACACGAGGCAACAAATTCTGGAGAGAAAAAAAAAGAAAAGAATCGTCAAAGATTAATTGACATTATTCAACAATAAAAGGATAAGGGGGAACGGATAACTATGACAATATAAAAAAGGGATTTGCTAAGCCATATTTGTCTTTGTGGCTTTGCAAATCATTCAAATACATTTTATACAGCAAATAATCCAAAAATATAAAAGTCACAGAATAGGTTCACCAAATTTGGAAACAAAAATTCAATGAACAGTCAGCCTACTGACTAATTATGTCGGAAGGGCACAAGATGAGCCTCAAGAAAAGATTTTCACCCTTTTTGTCATATAAATGTTACAACTGAACTATTTTGCTTTCACAAGTATTCATTTTTCCAAACTGTATGTCGTAACACAATGTGTGGCAAAATTAAGTATAATTTTGTATATATCTTTCAGGGGCTGCTTTTCCCAAGTCAGTTGAACTGCTGAGATGACATTAAATATTTGCTTTGGCTAACAAAACTGGAGTAATGAATCGCAAAAATATCTTTACAAGTCTATTGCAAATGCAAAAAGTTTGGAAAGCTCTGCACTGTAGAGTAGTAATGGTCTACATTTCCCCACAGCAAAGTACCCTCATTGGCTTTCATTTGAATCATTTTACAGCACACTAAAGCAGATGATCTTATAAAACTATTATAGAAATTTCATCTATACAGAGCTGCAAAACATTAAAAAAATGAATCACTTGATACTGATGAGATTATATATATATATATATATATATATACACACACACACACACTCACACACATTCTTCTTACATAAGCAGTTCAAACAAACTTTCCTCTGTAGAAAAAAAAGCAGGGGACATATTTCACACAATATGTCATTAAATGTGGAAGTCCAGGATTTCTCCTATAATGTTGTCTGACAAGGTTAAAACAGCAACAGAAATCCTTTGAGTGTAAAACGCATATCAGGACCAAAGTGTAATCATTTTTACTTCAAAGTCAATTTGGAAAGGCACTTATACTTGGTTTTCAAGCTATTTATTCAGTTTTTAATGGTTTTTAGTTTAACTATTGATACTAAATATTTTGCAACAAATAATTGATACCCACAGATTCATCATCAGTCTTTTATTGTCTTGCAACACAGAGTCAATACCTTCTATTTTGTCACTCCATCTTGTATTCTGACAGCCTCAGTTTTGCATGTGATCTCTAGGGATCCATGTTGTGAGTCATGATGTCCACCAGTTGTCTGCCATTCTTACAAAATGACCAGCCTATTGCTATTTTAGTTCTAATGGATTATGTGATGTCTTGGAATCCTGTTTTGGTTAAGCCTCATGATTCAGCTCGATAAGGGACTATTGGGAGGATGCATTGGTTATATACTCATCTTTTTAGGGCTAATGGGATTTTCTTGTTCTTTGAGCTAGCTTTGCCAAAGGCTTACCATCCCAGAGTGATTCCTCACTTGATTTCTTCTCCTTTCGAGGATTTCATGGAGACTCATTGTCCTGGGTAGATGTAGTAGTCTACCCTCTGTAGTTTTGCATTTTCGATTTTGATCATTGTGTGTTTACTTATAAAACAAAGCATCACTAATGAAAGACAAAAACCCACAAATAAGATAATTTGCTAAGATGAATTTAACATACTGTGTTTCACAAAGCAAAGAAAAAAACATCTTCCATTCTAACATGGTCCACATTACTCAGCACATGAACACCCTTCTAAATCTACCCAGACAAAGATTACATTAAAGCCCAATAATTGACCAAAGCACTTTACTCTTCTTTGCTTTGACCTGCATAATTTGGTCAGAATTTAAGAAAAACTACTTTCTATCAGAATTCCAGATCCATTACAATTAATTAAACACATTTTAAAAAGGATTTACTACCTTTATATACATGATGTTCATAAAAAAAGCAACAATCTAAAGGAAAATAACACTTTAAATGAGTTTACAAAGACGTGCATCAGCTAATCAACTAGTTGTAAATTCAAGGGAGGTAACTGAGAAGTTCCTTTTTGAATGTTGCTTTTTTTTTTTTCTTCAACGAACACCCTGTATGAACACACACAGAGTCTGTAACATACCGTTATCAATAATTACAAATATATACTTTGGACATCCACTTAAGAACAATTTTTTAAGAAATTTTAAAAAGTTAGCAAAGAATCAGTTGATCAAGTCAGATGGTCAGAAAATTAGTATTTCAATAAACGTACATGCATCAGTTAGGATCAACAAAATGCAAAAAATATCAAGTATCTGGAATTTAAATCTTCACTGTTGTAAATTAGAAAGATTTATCTGAAATCATTTTTACATAATAGTTCAGAAAAAGTAAAGAGATTGGTGTCAATCCAATTTCATACTCAATTCTATGCACTAATTAATTAACTATTTTTCCAATTAACACTTCAAGCCTTCCTTGATTATAGTAGATTAAGAGCTGAAAGGTGAAAAATTCTGAGGTTCAATCCAAAGTGCTACACAAATGAAGCTCGTATCACACTTACCAAACGGTACACAAATTGCCTTCTCTCTAGCAGTCAGTCCAGTACTCGTAAAATCAATAATGAGGAAAAAGAAAACTTATGACAGAGCAAAAAAGAAGTGGACACAGAGAAAAAAATTCTTGTTCACATTCTATATTTTTGTCAAGTCTCAAAGACCTGTGCAGTATTAGATACAGCCACTCCTTGGCAAATAAAGTTGTTGAGCTATTTTTAATCAAAGAAATTTTCAAATGCTTCAATTAAACAAAATAAGGCTTAGAGAACTATTTATAATGGGTTTATAGAAAATGATTTGAAATCGGAAGTTTGATGGCACTGAGGAGGAAATGAAGGCAATACAGTCCTAAAGCATCGATTTATAATCCAGGATTATTCTGTATTCTTAGATGCTTTCTTTAGCCAAGAATGTATTTTGGCCACTAATCTGATTACATTATGGATTATTCGAGTAAAAAATACATCTTGTAAAGTTTCCCCTTGTTGTTTTCCATATTTGCATTTTAAAAATTTATTTTAAAATCTAGAAAATTATTTCTAAATAAATCCAAACATATGTTTCCGACAAAATTCTTCAATATTCCAAAACTGGCAAAGATATTTTGGTTTCTTTTTTTATTTCCTCTTAATTACTTTATTTTTTGTTAGTTTGCTTCTTTTTTTTTTTTTACTTTCTTCTTGTTCTATCATCTTAAGAGAAATTGCTCTGAAAGTTTTAGATATTATAATTGAAATGACTTTCAAACTTGAACAGCATGTGGTTATTTTTCCTAAAAAGATGCAAATACCATTATGCTAATTAACAAGTGTGGTCAGATCAATCATGTATAATCTTGTTTTACAGGGGACAAAGGATCATCCGGAGACCGAGTAATCCATTAACTTATCAAATAATCAGCTCAATCAATTTAAAAGTCAAGTATTAATTACCTTTCCATATGCAGAGGCTCCAGCTATTAGATGACTGAAGTTGAACTTATTTTGTATTTCAACAATCAAAGGGGTCATGGTTTCTGAAATTTAAAAAAAACAAAAATTAAAATAACTCAAGTTTTGAAAAAAAATCTTCAATAATGCATACTGGCTGGATCTATGGAAATTCCATAGGTATTCAAACCTCCAACCAAAAGAGAGAGAGAGAGAGAGAGCAGCAAACGACATATCCATTAATCCATCATTCTATTGCTTAAAAAAAAAAAATTAGAAAAAGAAACACAAGTTCAACGATGCATCATCTGTGATTTCAGATTTCAGAGGGATTCTGACCGAAGTGGTGATAGTATTACTAGTTGGGGTAGTAGTAGCTGGAGAAAGAGGAAAGTGAGGATGGTTCACCTGGAAATCTTGTTATTTAATAAAAGATTCTTAAAAAATCATTGAGTTTAAATTAGAATAAGTGTAAAATCTTTATCAATAATTTATTCTGGAATCTTGGTGTTTGGTTCTTGTTTTTTGATAACTGAGCTTTAAATGAATATATATAACATTTTTAACTATGAATTTAGCTGGAATTAGAAAATTTTAGCTGATTTTAGCCATTTTTAAAGAAAAAATCAGTTTTAGCTGATAATAACAAAGGATACTTGGCCACATCATGAAAAAATAAAAAATGCTAGATACATCATCAATTAATAGAAGTAGATGTTCTTTCAATGATGTCACATTCTCCTTGCTCTCTTATTGTTTAACGTAACTTGAAGTGTGTGAAAAGTGTCTGATGAAGTTGTGTGGACACATGAAAAAAATATATACATACACGCATAAACAGACACACACACATACATTATATATATATATATATATATATATATATATATATATATAAAGTGACTAATTCAAATGATAACAAACAATAAAAAAGCAATCTCTTAATTTAGTTTTTCTAAGTTAATATAACCCTATATTCAAGTGCAGTGTCTTAACAAATATGTCATTTCCCGGTCTATCATTTGGTTGAAGGTTCAAATCACAGCCGATTTCACTTCATTTTTAGTGCCCAAATTTCTCTGTCAGGAAGCGTGACCTACATACGTACATACAAACACGCAAAATAATATTACTGTTACTAAGTCAATAAAAAACATTTTTTTCTTCCAAAAACATTTTCCACAATTAATACAATGACGATCTATGACAAAATGCTATACTAACAAAACCGCCTATACTAACTGGACACATTAAGTAACTTTCCTGCACTTATACCAGATACACGATAAATGGCATTTGACTTTAAATCACTCCATCTGTATGTAAAATTTTAAATTCAAAAAGCACCAAATAATATTTAATTAATTTTACATACCCGACAGTCTTGTCAAAATATCATATGTTGCATTCAAGGTAGAAAGTTGCTAATATTGAATGAAGATAAATTATAGAATTTCAAGACAAGTCATTATCATTCCATGAATAGTTCAGACTACTGAACTCGTTGCTTTTGTTGTTGGAATATAATTGTAGATATTACACCTCAATGCAGGATAAACAACCAGAAAGGAGATTTAGCAGTGAACTATATTTAATAGTATAAGTGATCCAACAGTCAACAAGCCTTCATTCTCTATTACATTTTATCTAGTCAGTCCTAGATTAGGCTAACCATATTGAAAGTTGATCTGACAAAATAGAGAAAACTTGCTATAAATTTATACAATAGAGATGAAATATATGATCATTTAGCTTATTACAACGTGTCTAGATTATCTAACACAAACATCATTTCTCTCAATATTGAGGTAATTTCACTTGCATGCTATACCCCAACAATAATTAGGACCCCAATAATGTAAGACAGAAATCATCACTCTATATTAAGGCTACTTTCTTCAAGATATTCTATTTCATTTTTCCTCATATCAGATTGAAATTCTCAGTTGTACAATAATTTCAATGCTACTTTCAAGTAATATATATATATATATTACTATAAATATATATATATATATATATATATATATATATATATATATATATATATATACATACATACATACATATATATATATACACACACACACACTTATAAATACATCATAACTTGGTTCATGCCAATATAAACCCTTGGTCTCCTCTAGGCCATCTTTTAAGTGAACAAAAACTTGACCAACTTCACAGGTGAGAAATAAAGCAAAATCAGTAACATAATACAAGTATTAATTGTATTTGAAAATATCAGAGTTAAATCATGTAAACCTCATGAAGAATATTTTTGTCAATAATATCATGAACATTAATCTATACAAGTGCAAAAAGCTGTTAAATAATAAAATTGCTAAGAAAACAATTCTTTTCTCTCATAAAATATGTGTTACACTAAAGAAGCTGCTAGTAAAAATTCAGCTTGCTAAATTTCAACTAAATCTCAAATAACAGGACAACTTAGCTAATATTATTCTTTAAAGACAAACCTAATTAAAATGCCTCAGTGAAAGATCTCCAGGATATATATATATATATATTTATCCCAGTAGTCACAATGCCCCACAAGTCTGAAGAAGTCAACGGAAAAATACTGGAAGTCTTTTGTCTCTCAACCTAAGATCAGAGCAATGCACTGAGTGAACCAAAGTGGGTTTTTTTTTTCTTTTTAATTTCCCCCTTAGATTAGTTGGAGGCAGAAATATGAAAGGGCCCTGTATTTGATGTATGAGAGCCAAATACAAACTGACATTAATGGCTGTCAACTCAACTAACCTTACTTTTTCCCCCAACAGCAATTTAGACAACTGCAATAAGATTTCTGAGCTTGTGGCCAATTTGAACGCTAGATTCAATAAGCCAAGTGTCACCATTCACATTTTTAATACGTATCAACTCATTTTTTTTTTTAATAAATCAAATATACATTTCTGGTCAATAAGTTTTACCCAAAAAAAATAATAGCTCAGCATAATCTAGTTTGAAATATTCTTCAGGGTCATTGACAATTCCTGGATATTTGGTAGTCAAAATGAAATCAAACAGTAAATGAGTGGGAAATTGAAAAAGAAGAAATTTAAATGGGGAGATCTGTTCATATCTGCCACCCAAACAGTGCAACACAAAACCTCTTTCTTACCCTTTCTCTTTCAAGTTTGAAGTTTTAACTCAAACTACAAGGATTCAAACATCAGTTGGAAGGTCTACTAGTAAAGCATTATTAAAAAATTTTTTTAATTTTTTTTTTTTTTTAAAAGTGTAAGGTTCTTTTAGAGTTCTAGTATTCCATAGATGAGGTGGATATCATCTAATTCGGTAGTTAAGTCATAAATATTTAATTTATCAAATTTACAACTTTGAAAAATATCATAACCAGGTGACCAGGGAACATGTTGTTAGGATAAACTGAGAGAGCCAAGATCATAGGTACACTCTGATATCTTTGATTGAGTTAGAATTTTTTTTTCAGAAGCGCACATCAAATAACTGACCTAGTGTACCAGATACAGCCATATCAAAACGACGACTTTGTGCCACACTTTATGATTATGGAGGGACAAAAAATGCTTCCTTTATCAGATGATCGAACAATCTTAAGAGGAACTTTGTTAATATTGGTCAGCAATAGAATAAATAACTGAGGGTTATGACAGCTTAATTTCAGTTTTAAATGCCTACTTGTAATGTTACTTACCTCATACTAACCCTGGAAAAGGGAATCTGATTTTAAACAAAACAAAAAAGATGACCCCAAGCAGCCTATTCTTTATAAAATATGATTATCAATGGCATTTTCTGCACTAATACTCACAGCAGCTGAACCTAACCCTAAGCCATATGAACCAAGTCTTTGGTACTTAGGCTCATATTCAGGATACCAGTTCAAAATTTTGATGTCTGCTCTTTTTTTTTCACACAAAAAAGCAAAATCATATAAACACTCATACTGAGACCGACAT